>LPNX010093341.1:136947-202451 GCA_001517045.1 Pseudotsuga menziesii
AAACAAACAGGTATAAGATGCACTTTCCAGAAGAAAGCTGATGAACGATTACTTGGCGTCCTTGAGGTGGTTCTCAGGCACAAGCAGAGGAATCACCCACCACCCTCCTGCACTTTCCACAAGGGTTACCTTCCAAGCCCGTCCAAGGTCAACCAGAAATAACCTTCCAGTGTACCTGTGTATGAACCCTAGATGTCAAAGAGACTAGAGGCTACCTTAACTAAATTGACAGTCTGGGGGGACAGTCGTCAGCCGAACTCGTACACATGGGTAGGGTAGCTGAGCCTGAAACTCTGTCTAGGATAGAATCCCCAGATGCGTAAAAGTCATGGGTTACGTTTTGACAAGGATTCGGAGGGTTATCTCCTCTATCCAAGCCTCCACACGGCCTAGTTCTTAACTCCTGTTTGAGAGGAGCTTCCCATATACAATCAAAGTAGAAAAGGATTTACCTAGTGATAGGCCAACTACGTCTGAATTTAACACTTGTGAGGAGTTTAAACTCCCTAGCCCACAAGTCTAGCCTAAGCTAGTTGGTGTAAGGCCCTATAAAACAAAACTTACTAGTAATTTTTAAAATTATATCGTTTATTTTAAGGGTTGCTTTTACTCAGAGGGTAAATGGCATGAAACTGATGTGGTGTTTTGACTCAAAAAATGAAACAAAATGACTAAGTAAAGAGAAATGAAATGCAAAAAAGCAAATAGCTATTCTCTTTATATTTCCAAATAGAAAACTTGAAAGCCAAAAGATCAAATCTTTTTTTATATTTTTCCAAAAACAACGATATGCTATGCAATCTAGACTAAAAACCTAATCTACATGCATATAAAGCAAACATGTGTTTTTGTATTTTTCTTTTATAAATGCAAAAGAAAAATCAGCCTATCTACTTATGCAAACAAGTACTGAAAGCAAAGAAAATAGACAACTACTCTATTCCCCACAACGAACCCTAGGTTTCCCTAAAGTTAGATATCAACCTCACTTGAAAAGAAGGCTTACAAAAGTACAATAAGCCAACAACTTTGGAATGAAAAGACCGAGCAAATAAGACTGATATAAACAAAGGTCAAGAAGTCCCAAGCATCAATCTGGACCTACAAACAAAGGCTGCTCAGTACCTTGTCCAACAAGGTCAAGCCAAAGAAGGAGGTGGGGGGGGCAAGCAGCACAAACAAGTGAACGTTCTTTTTAATTTTCTTTTTATAAAGGCAAAAGAAAAAACTACCTACAAAGCAAAAGCATGCAGATAACAAGAACAAAGCAAAAGGAACTCTGCTAAACAACCACCAAACAAACTCTAGAGTACTCTAAAGTCAGTATAAACCCTACTTGGAAGGAAGGCTTGCATAAAAGACAAGTCCACTATTTTGGCATGGTGAATGTTAACCAACAAAACAAGAAAGAAACCAGCACCAACAAGCTTCTGAAATCAAACAAAGACCACTAACAGAGGCTGATCAGAAACATAGGCCAAAAATCAAACCAAGCAAAGGAGACCGGGGAAAGAGCAAAGAACAAACCCTAATGCTATAAAAAAGCTTACCACATAGATAGAGAACAAGCAAAAAGGATGACACTAACTCCCTAGAGTCATGCACCTGCAGAGGACCCTAAAAGACCTACCCAAAACACCTTCAAACAAAAGAAAAATCACAAAAGAGGAAAAATACTGTTTAAAGGGGCATTCACGACTGTCTATAAGTGCAACCCGCGAATGATTCGCCACTGTTCAGTACAGCAACCCGTGAATGCAAGAAAGTATTCACGACTGTTCAGAAGAGAAACTCGCGAATGGGTGGAAAAATTCCCCAAAAAGGTCAAAAACCACCTTAAGAAGGCAGGGGAAGTGTGCTATCAGATTTATAAAGTGTTCCTAAGTGGAAAGAAGGACCTGAAAAAATGTAAAAGACTAAAAGAAATCAAGAGAAACCCCAAACATACAAGGCTCTCCCCAGCGGAGTCGCCAGTTCTGTTGTAAAGGAAAGTGTCCTATGGCTAGGGTTTAAGAGGCCATCAACGTACTGGGGTTGAAAGAGAGATGCACAATGTTCAGCAAGCATATATAAGCAAGATTAGAGATGAGAAAGGTCCACACCTGACTAACTGAAGGCTGGTCCAAGCTTTCTCTTCAATCCTCTTCTTGCTCCTCTCGCTCCAAGAGACCTGCAAAACAAGTTATACCTTCCTCAAACCATTATGACCACATATATAACAATGATAATCAAATGAATATGAAACAATGATCTGAATAACATTATAATATGATCATAAACAGAGATTCAATCACACATTGAACAATGATTTGGGAAGAAGAAGAACATCACATCTTTATTAATCCTGAAAACAAGTACAAATATACCTTCTCTTCAAGTTTGGCACCTCACAAAACCTTGATCTAGTTCTGCTGCTTCTCTTCTCCAAAGAACTCAGCCTCCAAGCTCTGCAACACTAAGGGAAAACCTCCAGGGAAAAGGTGTGGGCAAAGAGAGTCCCAATTCCTCCAGCATAACAATGCATAAATTCCAAGTCCCCACTCATGAACCTCCCTACCTCTATTTATATGATAAAGAAGAGTTAGGGGCGAAGCCAAAGTGGTTACAACTGAAGAAGTCAGTTGGAAAACTACCCAAACTAACTCAAAAGGCGTGTTTTTATGTTTTAATGTTAAGAAACAGATTCATGACTATGAAGGAGGAAAACCCGTGAATGATCCGCGAGTTTCCACAGGAGCAACCTACGAATATATGCATTCGCGAGTTGTAAAACACAAGAGTCGCGAGTGATTCGCGAGTTGCACATAAGGAGAGTCGAGAATACACAAAAAAACACATTTTTAAGGTATTTTTGTGCATTTTCAGACTTTGGTGTCTTCTGGAAAGTTTTAGCTAACAGAAATACCTTTCCAACGGTGTAGAAATGAGGTCAAACGGAGTTACAAAACTCAATATATGTGTCCTCCAAGATAGGTGTTTTTTCAGTGACTTTCATGAAGTGCCGACATGCGACGAAATCATGGGAAAGTGGTCACAAGAAAAGAAGTGTCATTTTGAGCTATAAAAGAGAGCCATTGGATCCCCAAAAATCAACCGTTCACCTACCACCCTTAAGGATTTTGATGGTCACGACTTTCAACCCTATGGACTACTACCTGCCATCCACGTAGAACTGGGGGGAAAGTCAGTCTCCATTCATATCGAAGTTGTTGACGCTCCTTTGGATTACAACTTACTCCTAGGTCGCAACTAGTTTTATGCTATGCAAGCTGTAGAATCTACCGTTTTTCGGATCGTCCAGTTCCCATTCCAAGGAAATATTGTTACTATTTACCAGTTAGATTTCATCACACCTAGTGCTATTACAAATGATGCAAACATCATTTTTCTCTTGAACACCCCACAGTATCAAGACATCGGAGTAGGCCTCATCAAAGATTCTTCACTTATGGGAGTCTTTCCTTCCTCCGACCCTCCTCTTGCTTCACAAACTACATCCATTAATATGGTTTCTAGCTCTCGTACAAACAAAGGAAAAGAAATTACGGATGAATCCTCATCCTTTTCCTCTTTTGAAGAGATATACAATACAATTCAAGCTACCAGTGATCCCGCTATCAATGACCATTTATTTGTGGCCTCGGACCATTATCACATGCCATATTGGCTTGAACACCCCTCCCCATCTCTGGATTATCTTTCACACACACTTCCTACATACGAGTCTATCATGGAAGTTATGTCGTTAGACGATATGCCTTGGAAAGATTATCATCACAGATCTTCTTTCCTTCCCCCTTTCCATATAGTAGAAAACTGCTTTTCCTCCACAGTTTCATCTGATATAGTCCTCCACCCTCAGTCTCCAATCCTCACTCATAGTGTCGATTCTAAAGGGAATTTATGCAACATTACCAAAACTATACCCGTTGACATATCTATGAAACTGGGTGTTTCCGAGAACATTTCCATAGGACGAAACTCTTCCCCTGAAGAAATCCAAACATACACGACTCTTTCAAAGAATTTTGAGATGTCTTTGCATGGACATATGAAGAAATGCCTAGGATTGATCCCTCTATCGTTGTCCATGAAATCAAAACTTATCCTGATGCCAAGCCCATAGGCCAGAAACTACGACAGGTCCCATCCTCGAAAAGCAACCACTATCAAAGAGGAAGTTGAAAAAATTCTGAAAGCTAGTTTCATTTACCTCGTACCACTAACTAAATGGGTGTCCAACATAGTCCCTGTGAATAAAAAGCAGGGTACTATTAGGGTTTGTATCGATTTTAGGGACTTGAATCGAGCTTGTCCAAAAGAAAATTTTTCCACTCCATAGATCGATCAAATAATCGATAACTGTGCTAAAAGCATCATTTTTTCCTTTATGGATGGCTTTTTCGGCTATAATCAGATTGAGATTCTCCCATCCGATCAACACAAGATGGCCTTCATTTGCCCTTGGGGGACTTTTTCTTATCGTAAAATACATTTTGGTTTAAAAAATGTTGGAGCAACATTCCAACGTGCCATGTCATATGCTTTTCATGACATTAAACATGTTGTGGAACCCTATCTAGACGACCTGCCCACCCATTCCAAGCAGCGGGATATCCATGTCGATCATCTAAGAGCAGTATTTCTTTGAATTTGTTTTTTGTGTCGAAGCTGATCAGCTTCTTGGTTTTATTGTTTCTAAAGATGGCATCCGTATCGGTGCTTTGAAAAATGAGGCTATTTTGGCCCTTCCTGCTCCCACGAATGTTACTGAACTCCAAAGTTTGCAAGGGAAGCAAATTTTTTTGTGTCGCTTCGTCTGTAATTATGCAAAGAGGACACATGGTTTCATGAGGTTGCTTAACAAAATATACTCCTTTCATTTGGGATGATTTCATGCAGTGCGCATTTGATAATCTTAAACATGCACTTACCCATGCACCTGTGTTGCAACTACCCAATTATGCTCAGGAATATTCCCTGTATGTGGCTGCATCCTTGTCTACCATAGGCATGGTCCCTGTTTAAATAGATGAACACAACCAAGAACATGTGATTTATTACGCCAGTAAGAGTATTTTGGACTCTGAAACTTGATACTCACATGTGGAGAAACTTGCTCTGGCCACAGTCATTGCGATCCAAAATTTTCGTCACTATATTTTTCTCCGCACCACTACTGTTTATGCAAATTCCAACCCCATGTACTACGTTCTGACACGTCAGGTGCTTGGGGGAAAATAATCACGTTGGATCATGATCCTCCAGGAGTTTGACCTAGAATTTTCCAAAAGTACTTCCAAGAAGTCCCTTGTCTTTGCAGAGCTTATATGTGGCCTTCCTCGTACTACTGAGAATCTAGAGCCCTCTGATTCCTTACCCAATGAATCACTATTTCTCATTATTACGACACATCCATGGTATGGAGACATCATTTTGTACCTCTAGACCTTACGATACCAGCCTACTGCCTCCCGAGATGAACGTCGTCGTGTTCACCACCAGGCTAAAAATTACCTTATCTTGAATGATACCCTATATCGTCGTGGTGTTGATTCTATCCTACGTTGTTTCCTTACACACAAAGAGGCTAAGATCATCCTTAATGATTGCCATACTAGATCTTGTGGTGGTCATTTTTATAGGTTGTCTACTGCCCAGAAAATCCTGCATGCTGGGTACTTCTGGCCGTCTATTTTCAAGGATTGTATTGAAACGGTCAAGAAATGCCCACCTTGTCAAATTTTTACTTCCAAGAAATGCACACATCCAGATCCGCTCCATCCCATCGTAGCAGTTGTCCCTTTTGCAAAATGGGGCATAGACTTCGTGCATTGTAGACGTACCTCAGCTGGGGGGCATGGCTACATCATTGTGGCTGTTGACTATTTTACAAAATCGGCTGAGGCAATTCCCACATACACCGAAGATGGTAAAACTGCTGCACTTTTCTTATTCAACCATATTATCGCAAGATTTGGGATTTCTAGGGCCATCATGACCGATCATGGATCACATTTCAAAAATAAAATGATGGTAGAGCTTAGCATAAAATTATGGTTTCGACATGATAACTCTACACCCTACTATCCACAAGCCAATGGCTAGGTTGAAGCGATAAATAAAGTATTAAAAACAATGCTTCAACGGATGGTAGGGAAGGCCAAGTAAAACTAGAATTTACAGCTCTTCTCCTCACTTTGGGCCTATAGTACTACTATTAAAACTTCCACCAGTTTTACACCTTTCCAATTAGTATACGGGCTGGAAGCTACTCTCCCAATAGAATGTGAGATCCCTTCTTTAAAACTGGCTGTCGAATTATTACCCAACACTACCATAGACGAAGAAAGATTCATGTACCTAAATAAACTTGATGAAACTCGACGTGATGCTACCTTAGCTAATGAGGTACACAAACGAAGAATGAAAGTTCAATATGACAGGACTGTCCAACCCCGTTCCTTCGATGAAGGAGACCTGGTCTTAACCTACGACTAGAAGCATTACAAGCTGGGGGCAGGAAAATTCGAGTCTATGTGGCATGGACCCTACATTGTTAAAATGGGCTCTACCTCAAAAGATACTATGCCTAGGTCATCTAGCGTAGGGTCTTTGTAAATATTGTTTATAGTTTGTTGTGTGTCTTAAACTTTAAGAGGTGTGTCTTTTGTGTGATTTAGAGTGTGCTTTTTATAAAACCCTACTTATGCACGTCTTTTGTCTCATGGACAGATGACTTCCTTCATTGGTTTTGTTGATGGTTCTCATTGGTATACGCTAAACCTTGCATCTGCATATTGGGTACTGTACTCTCCTACAAGTGAGCTGGTGAGTTTAGGGGGTATTCTTTTAGGTCCCTCCACCAACAATCTAGCAGAGTATCAAGCTATGTTCGATTTGTTGACAGAATCCCTAGCTAATGATGTAAGGGAAATTAGGGTTTACTTGGACTCTAAGCTGGTTGTCCAACAAATTAATCGAGTCTACACTATCCGTAACCCCCTGCTTCTTCATACTTTTTGAAGAGTCAGGTTGTTAGAGGGGTCTTTTGAGCAAGTAACTTATCAACAAATTCCAAGACATTTAAATGCAGTGGTAGATTCCTTAGCTAATTATGTTTTGGATTGGTATATTGCTCATACATGAAAGTCCATTTGAAACATAAATCAAAACATGCAAATTCATAAATAGTTGAACATCTCACACATCACATTTTGTCACAAAAACTACTATAAATATAAAAGTCTATCATATATATATAAACTGTAACATCGAGATACAAAATGGGCTGAAGCATCCCTAGCTTTCAGTGCCCTCAAAAAGTTCAGGACCATAAAAAGTTCATAAATACACTGAGAGTAAAATCTGAAGCTCTGAAGCTTTCAGTAATACATATACAAAAAGAAGATCAAAACAGACTAATCCTCCTACTGTGCATCATAGCATGCAATGGCTTGGGCCACTCTACGGAGTAGCCTCAAAAACCGTTCAAAAACACCCACGGTGTGGTGCTAATAACGCCTAGGTACCCTGTCTATGGCTACATCAGGGATACCCACAGTCAAATGTTGTAGTTTTTCCTCCACATATCCAAGCTCCTCTTCATATTTGGAGTGGTACGCCATCATGTCTCTCGTGCCTACTCGCCTAGCAATAGCCGACATCCCCACTGGACGGGCAGGTCCAATGTCTGCACGAATACACTTTTTGTTATCTCAATGTTATAAACCATAAAAATGAAATAAAATAAAAAAATTCCAGAAAACACAGTTTGGACGGTGTCTTTACTTACCACGATCATCCCACATCTCACCCTTGGGTAAAACCAACTCTGGATCATGACGAAAATATGCCCCATCATAGGAATAATCCTCTATCATAAGCAACCGGTTTCTCAACCAGTGAAAGAATCCAGCCCCATAGCCAACTTTAGGAGCTGCACCGCCAAGGCGTGGCATAGCTGTAACCAATGCTAACATCCTGGGATCTTCAGGCTACAGCCTGGTGATAGTTACCTATGGTCTCAAATGTGGAATCTGCTATAACATGAATGACACCACCACTACCCTATATCCAAATTGCTTCAACATTCCCCTCCTACATTTGGTCAACTTCTTCTTCAGACATACTAGCAAGCTCTCGCACCAGTTAAAAATGGTAGGCTCCATACACTACAGAGCGTATAGCATATGAGACCGAGTAGTAAGGTGGGTAGATCTTGTTCCCACCACCTTACCAATAGTGTATACCACAGTCCTCAATGGGAGATTCACTATGGAGTGAATCTTTAGTTTCCCGGATTGAGCTTCTGTGCCCAATGCACAATGCTGGTCTATTATGTCATCCAAGGAGCCTTCTCCTCCTCGAGCCCTAGATAAGACTACATGATTCCCCATCATGGATAGATCGGTCAAGAAGTATATATCTTCTATCTCAATCAGAAATATGTGGACACCTACAACAAAATGTTCTTGATCGGGATCCCACATGCTAATGATATACTCAAGTAGCCAGATGTGTGCTTTCATACCAGGCACAGTACATATTTCAGTTGTCCACAATTTCTTAGGGCTTTGACGGTAGGTGGATCATTAGCATCTTGTACGTCGAAAGTCTCATGCTCCCTTTCTTTCCAGATGACCATAATGCACCTACAACATATAAATTTCATGATTAGAACACATGACATGATTAAAAACATAATAATACATTTTGAAGCAAATCTTGAACATGAATTCGGTCTTTTAGCGTTCTAGGGTTTTATTTTTCTCTCCTTAGGGTTGCAGCGGCGCTGCTAGTTTTTGCCGACAGAGCACCATTGGTGCCTGTGCCTTCAGCTCCTAGGGTGTCATTTGCTTGTATGTCGTGGACAAGGTGCCTACAGCGCGCTTGCCCCGACTGGACAGAGCGCCATTGGGAACTTTTCCCGACAGCCGAAAACCCTTCAAAATAAAATTTTAACCTATTTTCTACCATTGTAATTCCTCAGTGAAGGTCGGTTTTGATATTTATAATAAAAATTTACAAATCTACCTTCTACCTTGGTTTCAAAATCATGGTAAAAATTGTTTTTAGAGATGTGAGTCTAAACGTGAAAGAAGGAAAATTGATGCTTGTATAGGATAGAAGGGAAAATACTTCGTTACTTACCTCTTACACGATGAACGAAGAAGCGATGGAGTAGGATGATCCCTGCCAAAACCACCAATAGAACTCCCACCAATCCAAACCAATTCTCCAAAACTCACAAATGGTAAAAATGAAATGGTAAATATTTCTTACCCCACTTTCTATTTATAGATTATTTGAGATTTTAAAAAATACATTCCAATTTATATATTTTGAAATCCAAATTGTTTAAGTGAAAGTGGGTTTGTATTTTTATTTTCTATAGTTTTGGAAAAATGGGTTCTAATGGTATTTTTTGATTTTTTCAAGGTTAATGCTAGGTTTTGGGTCTGAGACAAGCCATTTTTGTCTTTTGGGGCTTAGGGAAAAACTGAAAAATTACCAAGCGTCCTTATACACTTTTCACATGCTCATTAAAATTCCAGTAGAAAGGTGTCGAGTCCACTTTTTTGCTTTTTCAGACTCGTTAAAAATGGCTTATGAAAAAAGAACCTCATTCGAGAGTTATATTTAAGCTCTTTTCAGTCTCCTCAAACACAAAAATATTGCCAAGTGAACTTGTTACCTTCCTGCTTGTAAAAGAATCTAAACGGTCGACTAGTCAGGGGTAGGTTATCTCTTTTTAGGACCGACTGGCCTTATCTATGAAAAAGGACCCTTTTTGGAGTCTTCTTAGTCATTTCAGACTCGCTAAACATGAAACAAGAGACAAGTTTACTTGCGTTGGACTCATAAAATATATGATGTAAGACCCTATTTTGGGAACGAACCCCTCCTTTCTCAAGTTCGTAAAAATATGTGAATGGACTCATCACTTGATGAGCTTCAATGAGTGTTTGTTACCCTCTTTGGACTCGTAAAAATGAAAAGAGGCACTCGCCTTTCAAGGTTGGGAAATTAAAGGAAAGGGGAATGGTTTTCATTTTTGTATATGGAAGTACTCTACAATCCACCTTTGAACATGGCACCTGTTTGCGTTTGCATGTCTGAACAGCTTGGGTTTTCAGTTTGTCCTCGATTCGATCCATTATTGTGAGTCACTTGAATCCTTTGAGTCAATTCAAAGGATGCTCCGTTATATTCCTTAAATTACACCTGGTTCTATGCTCGTGAGTCAATACTGCCAAGTCGTGTGTCGTGCCACCCAATTGTTCAAAGGTTACCTCTCTTAAAAAAACAACCCATCAATAACTTCACTTGTCCTCAAAATTTAGTCATGTCTGAGTCAGTCATGTTTAGAGGTCATTTAGAGTCATGACACGGATCCACATTTTATGTTCGGTGGCTATGTTCTATATTTGAAATGAGAGGCATAGATCTACTTTGTATATCTCGTAGCTATGACCTATCTCTTACAGAATTCAATCATGGATCTACAGTGTATCGTTGGTAGCCATGACATGGTCATCATCATAGATCTACAATGTATTGATCCAGCTATGAGTGGATAAGAGTCAGTTATTGGTATTTTATGAGTCTATCTCTCTTTGCCTCTATGTCATATGGAAAACTTGCAAAGCATTTCACCTATCACATTCTTCTAGCTTCATACTTTGGGGGGCATTATGTTGCACATGAAAATCACACATTGCCTAGTCAGCCTTTAGATGACTTTCTTGTTGCTTGTCAACCTCTCAAAAATCATGACCTGGATCACCTTGGCCATTTTTTACCCTGACCTAGAAGGTACAACACTCTTTCACCTTTTCCACAGAGAACCGTAGTCACCTCCATCATTTGAGCAAGGAGCGTCATTGACCCTTTACAATGGGAAAAAACCCTAGGTCAGTGCTCTGTCTAGTTTTCCTAGAAGTGCCGATGGTCTTAAAAGGGGAAAAAAATAATTTTCTAGAAGGTTCCGTACAAAATCCTTCTTGGAATTAGTTTCTGCATGTATGGAAGAGGTGGCATTCGCATGCCTCACCTATAGGGATCTTATTCTATCCTTTTGTCAAGTTATCCTATGAGTTTTTGGCCTATAAATGAAGCTTCTATGAAGAGAGTGAGAGAGACTAGAAAAAGCATCCTTATGCTGCTAGTTTGAAGTCTGGATAGAGGCAAAGTAGAGGTAGCTTATAGCTTGAGAGTTCTTCATTGGATTTTGTAGACATTTGTTGAGATAGAAGTTTTCAACATCAAGGCATTTGGTTGTACTTCTTCTCACCCATTATTAATACACAAACATTTCCCTTTCCTATATTTGATTATTGTGTTTGTGATTAAATATTATTGAATTCCTTGATCATCAATATGGATAGTTGATTGTCATGATGCTCTCATTTTTCGTTTTTCTTGTGATCCTTCTTGCAAGTATTGAATCATCTCAAGGACTTTTTGGAGAACAGATAAACAGGTCTATAGTTGAGGTATATGATGTGCTAAGTTAATTAATTTGACTATTCAAGGGAAGGATATGTGGTTGTGATTATTTTGTTCTATAGTTGTGTTTTGAATTACAGAGGAACAAGCAGTGTCAGTACTGGTTGAGAATTCCTAGTAACATGTAGGCATCAGATCAAAGGAAAATTGTGTATCATTAAAAATGCATTTTCTCATAATGCATGTTTATACATTAGTAGGAAAAAGCATTGTGTTAATGATGTATATTTACTAGAGACATTAAACATTGTTTAATAGGAATTGTGGTTACAATTTCAAGTATTATTAATCTTTTATGAAGTGTCTCCTTAACTTTCAATGCTAAGTGATAACACTTCCATTTTTACATGTGATTGTAGATAAAAGTGTTAATTGAAAACATAGTAAATGATTTTGTTAGAATCACTCACTGTATGTTATAGACAAGCATTGAAAGCCAGGCCAATAGACAAGTGACCACTTAATATTTTGGTCAGAAGAAAATATTGACCCATTGTGGTGTATGTTATTGGTAACGGATTAATGGTGTTGAAAAATTAAATGACTAAATAGAACATATTTGTAATTGATTATTAGAGTTAAAAACCACTTATGGGTATATGATTATATGGAAAACTAAGAGAATTTTTTCTACGACTAAAAATTTCACCTTATGACTATGTTATGAAATTTGCGCTAACCAATAGTTTTGGATACTATTAGTATTTTTGTGACTTTATGAAAAACAAGATCATTGGAACTGTTCATTGTTGTTAGTTGAGTTTCAACCAAGGAAGCTCATTTGGAAAGTTGAGTAACGATGATAGAGGTATGTACTTTTATGATTGTGCATAAATTGAATATCAGTCATGTCAAAATACACAATATTATATCACCTGCTATGCAAGGAATGGGGTGATACAAACCATTATATTGCACTTAAAAAAAAAATTAATTAGGCAAGAAATCGATTGTTTATGCCTATTGAATAAAGATAACATATAAATTTGATTGAAATCATTCATAGGTGGGAACAGTTACATGAA
The DNA here is from genome assembly GCA_001517045.1 of Pseudotsuga menziesii. Lineage (NCBI taxonomy): Eukaryota > Viridiplantae > Streptophyta > Pinopsida > Pinales > Pinaceae > Pseudotsuga > Pseudotsuga menziesii. Next base: position 149,484 of record LPNX010093341.1, read on the forward strand.
ATATTAATTGTTATACAATTTTATATTGTGACTAACCATTCATGGAGAAGTGTAGACATCAGGGACTTGGTTATGGCAATAATATAGAGAGCCATGATGGGAACCAAAGTTCCATGACTGCAAGAAACCAAATGACATGAGAGACATTTGGCACATGTGAAACTAAAAAGAATAATGTACAGGAGGTACATGTTTACATATTTGTACAGAAGGTACATGTTTCCCCTTGGCCAGCTAAGCACCAGTATGCAACCATGGGGACACCCAGGTGTAAGACATTTTGTTAAACTTATTTCTGCATGAATTTACACTGTAAGAGACTTTCACGAGAGTAGGGGCTCCGTGAATACCCTCTGGGTATCATGGTGTTGGGAAAGGAAGCGCTTGAGCTCGGTGAAGCACCCTGAATACCATAGGTAGGAGATATGCTCAAGAATGGGTATCGTCCTCGTGTTGGGTAGTTTGGATTAGTACTTGGAGTACTATTGGAACTATGTTTGTTTGGATGGAGGGAATCCAAGAGGAACCAGAAAGCATTTAATAATACTTGTAAAAAAGTATATGCGCTTTCGTTCCTATGAGATAATGTGCTTATCTATCGTAGTAAACATGAATGCTTGAACCATTGTAAATCCTAAAATTAAAAAGTGTTGGATTATTGATTTATGCCTATACGGTTGATGTTGATCATAGTAGACATACAATGGTATGTTTCATATATAAGGTTGGTGGCCTAAAAACACATGATGTAATATTGTTAAGCTAAAGGATTAATGTACGCATGAAGAATTTCCATAAAAATGACACTCTAAAAGAGGTCAAGTAAAACATTTTTTTACTTATGCAATATTTTGTTTACATTAGAAGTATGTATGAATATGATGATATTCTAGATAGATGTTGTGTTTCCTTATAGAGAACAGATTAGAGGAAAACAAAGCTGAAAGACATCGCAAAGGATGCATAAGCAAGCAACGAGAACCTAGAGGGAAATGAACACAAAGCTTGGACGAATATGTAACATTGAGGACGGTTTTAATTATAAGGGGGAAAGGATGTAACATCCCCTTAATACCATACCAGGAAACGTGAAGCGTAAGTAAAAAGAATTGTAAGTACTAATCCTAACTTCATCAAATTATGGATGAAATTAATAATGTTAGGAGACTTAAAGTGTTGCGCGACTAAAACGATGTTTGGGGACACATCCACTAGGGGGGAATTTGAAATGACGAGTGGAGCCTTGGGAACTCGAAGAAGAATAACTATTCCCTTGTCAACCTAATCCCTTAGGTGTCATCCTAAGTTGAAGTAAGTCATGAATATGATGATTACTTGCTTAACAAATAGTGGGCCTGTATGATCCTCTTTTAGCATCAAGTGCTAAAGAGACCTCCCTAGAAGTTTTAATAAGAAGCTCAAAGCTTTCTCTTGAAAGAAAATTACAGTCAATAATATTTTCTTTAAAATTTAATCTACATGAATTATTATCACAAAAGTGTGATGAAAGTATTTTAATACATGAAGGGAGATGACTTATATGTTGTATATAAATACCTATATTAAAGGGGTGTGTGTGTGTGTGTGTGTGATTTTTTAAATGTGTTGGGAGGGGACTTGAAATGAGTGAGGAAAGGTTCCTGTGGAGAGTTTTCATGGTGAGTGGGGGATAGTTTCTTCAAATGTACGGCGAGGCCATACGATTTGTGGATGATTGGTTACTTTTTTTTGGATGCAGGAGGGTTTTTGGAGTCACATTTAAGGGTTTATTCCGGCTTCTCTCACATTTTTTGGTTTTTATCCTTGGGTAATTTTAGGGATTGCCTTAACCTATTTACCTGTCAGTGATGGAGGGAGAGGATTTGCTCAATTATTCATTTTATTTGTTGTTGTATTAGGACATATGGACCCTAACAAACTGTGGTGGTTATGCCTAGGTGGAGATCACACCTATCCCGAGGGTTGTAGGTACTAGAGAGGCGATTTTTGGGTCTCCTTTGCCGGATGTGTGGAACCTTCTCTTTTGGGCCATAGTGGGTGGGAGAATACGATGCAAGCTTGATACCATCTCTTGATAGGAGTGAAAGAGATCCTCGATCTATTGGTGTGCAGGAAACAAAAGCCGCTATGGATAGGCCTGGTTTGTTACCGGTTATTTTAGAATAGTGTGGTGGTGGCTTTGTGGAATTTGCTGGGGGTCTGTCGAAAGTCTTGGAAGCATCATTTGTTCAAAATGGGAGTCATGGGACCATTTGGGAGGGAGGGATAGGCCCTGGTAATAGCTCAGTGGAGGCGGTCAGAGCTAGGAACAATGGGGGTTGTTCGAAAGCCAAAAAATAATTGGATCGGTAAGATGGAGGCCATTAAATACTCATTGGGGGAGGATATTGACTGGAAGGAGGAATCTTAGATGGTCGAGAAGACTTTGGTAGGGCGGGAATTGGGGAGAACCTTCACTAAATAGATGGTGGTTAAATGGGTGGAAGCGAATTGGTGATATCTCCTCGACACAGTCTCTACTGTGGTGGATCTGGCAAGGGGTTGGTTTTTTTTTACTTTCACCGAGGTTGAGTTGGTTCAGAAGGTCATTTCTTGTAATTGGTCCCTAGACCACACTCCATAGCTTCTCAAACCATAGGATTCTATGTTTGATTCTAGCAGGGAAAGAATTGATGTGGTGTTGATTTGGGTCTGCTTTCTAGGACTCCCACTCCATTATTGGACTGATTTTCACTTTTGAAATATTCAAAATATGCTTGGATAGTTCTTGGAAGCTGATTTTTCGTTTAGAGATACTTTTCAACAAAAGGTTTCTAGGATCCTGGTCAGGTTGAATGTGAGGGAGGTTTTTCCTACAGAAGTGAACCTTCGAGGAGGTCTTTATTGCTACCAGCAGGCCCTGGATTATGAAAATATTCCTTTTCGACGTCGACGATGTCATGCTTATGGGAATCCGATCTCTGAATGCAAGATGGCGGTTCAAACGCTAAATGGCCGTCATCGTCAGACGGGAGGGCGGTATGGGGGTAAGGTAAAAAATCTACAGGTTTCCATGTCCCCTTTGGCACAATCTGTTCAGCCTATGGCGGTCGTGGAGAGTGGGACATAGATAGAAGAGGTGAATATAGTTCTTTTTCCAATGGTGATTTTGGGGTCTTCACTTGATCCTTTGCTTTAAGAGGGACTTCCCTTTCCGAGTACTGCTCCTTTCCTCCCGTCTCATTCTCTGCATATTTTTACTAGTTATGTTAATCTTAATGGCTTGGTTTGGGCAAAGAGTCTCAAGAATCTGAAAATTTCCTAGCCTGAACAATTTCTAAGGTCTTTCTCTGTTATGACCTTGGAGGAGTCTAACTTGTCTATCCTTTTGGCCCCCTTTTGGAATGGTTGTCCTGGTCACTCTTCCCCTTGTATCGGTCCCTCAAAACCTCTTGAAACCCATTGTTGAGTTCTCTTCCTTACCTTTATATGTGTTTTCCCTTGGAATAGAGGTTGAACCCTCTTCTCCCCTCCTAGACTCACCTGATTTGGGTTACTTTCTTAGGTCTAGCTCCAAGTCTGTTGGGGGCGTAGGGCTGGATCCAGGTCAAGTTCCCAAGGGTAGAGAACAAAGGTCCCATGTGGTTAAGGCTCAATCTAGAGCGAAGAAAGATATTTTGGAAGGAAAACAACAATCCAATGAACGAACGCTTAGAGTGGTGCGTGTCCAAAAGAAGGGTCGAAGATGAAAGTTATGTTGTTCAACGTCCGACGTCTGGCTGGTCCCCATAAAAGATCAACACTCAAACAGGTGGTGAGTTTGGAGCACCCATATATTATGATGCTATAGGAGACTTTAGGGTTAGGTGATGTGGTGAAGGAAAGATTGGAAAGTTGGTTCTCTGGCTGGGTTTTTGCGACACAGGATGTCAGAGGTCATTCTGGTGGCCTGGCGGAGGGATGGAATGTGACAACTTTGAAAGCTATCTTGCTTTGGGGTATGGATTCGGTATTGGGTTTGAATGTTCAGGCACTGGATATTGAGACCTCTTTCATTGTGGTCAATATTTATGACCCTTATCTGAACAAGGTTCCTTTTTGGGAAGCTCTTTTTAATAATCCCCTCCTCATGGGTGAGTCGGTGATTTTGGGGGGGGACCTTAATTTCTCTTTGGGACAAGCCGAGGTTTTGGGTCCCCGTGCTTGGGTTGACTTATTGACTAGATTTTTTACACAGAATCTAGTTGAGAGGAATTGGCTAGATATTGAACCCATTAAACTGAAGCCTACTCGGAGGAACAATAGGTGCGGTGATGGGCGCGTGGCAAAGAGTTTGGACATATTTTTGGTGACTGAACAGGTGGTGGATAGGATCCATTATCTCAGGAAAGGGGTTGGTTTTGGAGGGCTCTTTGACCGTCTCCCTATCTTCCTAGAACTCAGGAATGGTCCTTATCAACCTCCAAGCCCTTTGAAGTTTAATAAGACATGGATTAAGGAAGATTCTTTTACACAGCTTCTTACTGAATTATGGATACCTTTTAATCATTAAGTTGTATGAACTATTGTATTCCAATTTTTTATAACATCAGAAGGGTAAAGGGGGCTATTAAGGTATGGGTGGTGGGGAAGAGACGTCATGAAGATAGTGAATTGAAGTTGATTGAGGAGGAGATCTCGTCGATTTTAGATGCGAATGGGAGGGGATATCGAGTCCGGAGTCAAAGGAGAACCTTATTAGGTTTGAAGGTAGAAGGACCACTTTGTTGCTTGAAAGGGAGGAGACATGGCGTTTGAATACTAGAGCCATATGGCTTGATAGCGGTGATGAAAATACTAAATTCTTCCATGCATATTATAGGGAGAGGAAATCCTCCAACACTGTATGGAGTCTGAAAGATGAGTAGGGAGTAGCACAAAATTCATTTGAGGACAAGGCTAGTATTGGTGTTTCTCACTTCAAAAATATCTTCAAGGCTCCGCCACAAATTTCTCTTACTGAAGTCATCAGGGTGGCGTAGAAATTTCCTAGGTTCATGAATGAGGAATACAATGCTGACCTGATGGAGGTTATAACTAAGAAGGATCTCAAGGCTACTCTCTCTAGTTTTCAGAAGGATAAAATCCTGAGACCAGATGGGTGGACCATTGAATCTTTTCTGGGTTTATTTGAACATATTGGGGGGGATCTGTTGAAAGTTATGGAGGATACTCAAATGAAAGGAAGGATTCCAACCAATTTTAATTCAAACTTTATTGCTTTGATCCCAAAAGTTGAAAACCCAACATATTTGAATGAATTTATACCAATATCTCTTTGAAAATGTGTCTATAAGGTAGTCATGCAGATTATTACTCCAAGATTCAAGAACATTCTCTCCAAGCATATCTTTGAAGAACAATTTGGGTTTCTGGAAGGGAGGCATATTCACGAGGCTATTGGGGTAGCACAGGATGGTTTGCATAGCATGAAGACTACAAATATCAAAGGGGATATTCTGAAGATTGATTTGTCTAAAGCATATGATAAGGTGTTGGGGCCTGGAAAATACTAGGTAACAATAGTAGGGATTCTCCCCAATAAACGTTCCCAATTAGCTCGTTATTGTTTGATATGGGGAATCTATCTAGTTTATGGTCCGGCAACCATAGGTCAAGTAACGGTTTAAGCTTGCTTTTACCGATTATGGCCCGGTCCACCTTTTTAGGTTTTATTTTATATATGATATGCAAGTGCCTAATCTAAGTGCAATCAATAGAGACAACAAAGAGTTCACAATGTGATGCGCAGGTTCTTACCTCTAGTCTTATTTCCCCTTTTGATTCTAAATCACAAACAAATAACAACTATGCTAGGCTAACTAATTATATCTAATATATCCCTAGGGAGCAAGATTATATTTAATGGTGAGTAATGTACTGTAAAACATGCATCAAGAATATTATAGATAGTTGTTCATAATCCAGAATACATGAATACATGTAGAAAGATAAACATAGAGATAGCTCATTGTTGGTTAAAACATTCATTACTCAATATACTGCATAAGTTTCATAAAAATAACAGAAAATCATTCATAACATGGAATTAATTCATAAGTCAGAACGATCTCACAGTCAGTAGAATAAGCTGAAATAGAAATAATTCGACATTCAACCAATCTACAACATGAATTTGAAACTTCACGGCTCCTTCTCCAGTAGAAAATATGGCTTTTCTTTATTATAAAAGGAAATAGTTCTTCTTACAATAAACTTTACAAAAGGTAGCATGGAAAATTCCTTTTCTTCCTCAACTCTATCTATACTTATACAATTTGAAATGTCTTTTGGTCTTCCTGCTCTTTGGGATTCCCTTACAAATCGGTTACAAAAATAACTTTGTCTCCTAGCGAGCTCGCTAATTTAGGAGAAATATAAATATTACAAAATATGTGTCAGTAAAACAAACATTCTAAGTGGGCCCAGTCACCTCATTAATAAACTGCTTCCATGTATTGGCATCTGCCACTATTGTCTCAAACTCTAATGGCTCTAGAAATCTAACAGTGAACTCATGCTTAGCAACTTGAGCTTTTATATTAGCCATCCTGGCTGGAAGCAATCGAAGTTGATCTTCTAATAGATGGTTGCTTACTACTACCTGGGAAATTACATTCTTGAGCACTCTTTCATCCATACTTTTGATCACTTGGATGCCCAGCTCATCCTCCTGCCATCCAGCATGCAATTGTTTCAAGTCCTCTTCATGCACTGGTAATTCATCTAAACTCTTCTTCGAAAATGTTTGGCAGTGGTTGTGAATTGTAAGCACCTTTCTACAGAACTTTGTGCAAACGCCTTTAGTTCTCTAGGCTGCTGTTATCATTTCCTCAATAGCTTTATTCCCAAATCCTATCAGCTCATATTATAAATTCACTCTCTCGAAGTCTTTGATCGGTGCATTGGCTGGAAGTTCCTTGGTTGTTTCCAACCAGGTCAAATGCCCTTGAAGGATTTCCATGACATCCTGGGTCTTGTCCTTAAATTGAGAAGCTATGCCTGAAATTGCTTCCAACCTAGCTTCCACTTGTTGGACCTTCAACACCTCATCTGCTATCTGAACATGCATCTATTATATTTTATTTCTGAGCATGAGGGCATGCTTTGTCAAAGGCGCTATATCTGTTCTTTGCTCATTTTCCACCTTTAACCACACCTCCAATGAAATCTTATGTTCCTCAAATGCTGCCACCTAGGTTTAATATTGTTCTGCCTTCTGCTCGGCATTAGCCTTCTGCAATTCTAATTCTGCAACCTTATTTTCCAAATCTCCTCTCTTTACTTAAATCTTCATTTGGATAAATTCAAACTGTCTCGCTCTTCTTCTAAAATTCGGCGTACCTGTAGAAGCCTCTCAAAATGTGATAGAGTAGTTTCATATTTTCTTTTTGATTCTTAGCCTACCCTTTCTTCCTTCCTCAAAACTTCCTTCATTTCGGCCATCTTCCCCTTATATTGCTCAATGGTTTCTATAAGCTTGTTGATATTATGAGCATTGGCATAGGAATGCAATGCCCATAGAAGCCAATTGCTTTGGGTGTTCTTCTACATTACTCATGACCGTCCTCTCTGTCACTATGGTCACTAGTGGCTGAGTCCATACCCTCAAGTTTTTCTCTATCCTCCATGTAATGGATTTCATTTTAGGATTAAAACAGATATCTTCTAAGCATGCCACATCGTATTATTTAGATGGGGTAAATGGTATTAGCCCCATTTCAACTATGGGGACATGACCCTCGGTAAAGATGCTACGGGATGTGAATGGAAGATTTTCTAGCTTATCCCGAATAGGGCTTTGCTCCTAACCCTCCACCACCTAAAACTTCTTCATTTTCCTAGCTTTTCCTTGCTATAAGCCCTTATGTATCTTGTATTCCTTTCTTATGGTTTGCAGCTTATTGAGCCATGGATTTTTCTAACTCTACAATTTTCTCCAAAACAACTTCTTCGTTCCTTTGCTTAGCAACTTCTACTTTATCCCTCTGTGCTTCCTCTGCCAACAACTTCTTTGCTCCTGCTACAAGCCTGCAAGCACTTTCTTCTTGGGCCTTCTTTGAAGCTTCTTCTTCTCCTTCATTTGGTTTTGGATTGTTGCTGCTACTTCCCTTGACCCAAGATGCCTTTCCCTTCAAACACTTGCTCAAAGCTACCATGATGTAGACATTCTTGAACACTTTCTCCTCTTTATCTACATAGTCTGCATATTCAAAATTCACCTTGTGAGCGACCTTGTAAGCTACCGCCTTTCCTTGTGAATCATTTCGGTGGAATCTTTTCTCTCCAAAATGGAAAAATCCCAGTTCTTTGAAGAACTATGGAACACTCTTGACCTTGTTGAACTTGTAGCTCCCTACATAGAAAGGTACTGGTGGGAACACAACTTTCTTTTTATCGAACAAATGATTTCCAAAACCATCAAAAATACTTGTCTAACTACCTCCTTGTGTACTATGTAATCAGCTGCATACTTTGGCAGTAGTGAGGGTGCTTTGGTGCCTCCATACATTCTTAAATACATGCCTTCTTCAGAGAAAAAATAATCTCCATAATCTTTGATGGATTCTACAGCTCCCTCTGACAAACATGGACAATCTTCTAGAAAGATAAACTTATGCAGGGGCCTTATGAATTCCTCACATATCAACTGGTAGTGGTTGTGATATTTATGGGCTCCTAGAATATGATATGTTGTGTATATAGGGGCCTTCCCCCATTTCCACACATAATTAAGATTCTCAAACCTCTATCGGTAGAGTATGCAATCTATCAAAAAAGAAGACATAAAAAATTCTGATTTGCTCTGTTTTAAACCCTCCTGAGTTCTTTTGACACATTTGGCCAAGTTCCTAGTAGCTATATCTACCCAATTAAAAATTGTTCCCTCCATGGCTACATAGTACATGAGGGGAATCCAACCAAAATTATACATCTTCCCATCATCCCTACCATACATCTTGCTCATCATCAATTCTATTATCCTAAAAGGGGTTCGAAGATGGGCAGTCTCATATTCTCCCGACTTTTTGTGTCTGGAGGTCTTTCCCTCAGCCACCATCATCTTTGTTGTGGTTGTATAATCAAACTTCAGAGTTTTGACCCACTATGTTGTTACACTTATTTCCTTTTTTGGTAGACTGTAGGCTGTTGAAATGAATGCAGGTGCAAAAGATGCAACAGGCTTGCCCTCCTCATCATTTCTCATCATTCCTACTATGTCTATTTTGGGAAACATCCACCCAATGACCTCTGCACTAGGAAAAATTTCAATCCTAGTTGTTATTTTAGTTATCCCAGACCTCAATATGTTCTCGTACAAATATAGGTCTTCCAAACCAACTTTTGGCACTTTTCTTTCAACCGGCATGGGGTAGATCTGGCCCCATTTGAACTCAAGCTCTGCTCCTATGATTTCCTTAGTGTCTTCATACACTATTTCATTTCTCACTTCTGGCGAGTCCTTTGCAACTTCCGTGTCAGAATCGTACTCAACAATCCTAGGCTTCTTCCTCCCCTTCTTCGTCATGATGTATGTGGTAAGTTGTACCTACGAAAAATGTAGTTGTCTTCGCGTTCATATTTTAAATCGATGATTATAAATGTAAGCACACAAACAAATGCATAGGTATACATATCCCATAGAATCACAACCCTAAATCTGTCTTACTCTGTCAGCTTCATCCATTAGAACAGGCAACATGGGGCATGGGTCAGGGTTACAGCTAGACAAACAAACGTCGAATACGGGCAACCCTGAGCTTCTGTGTTTTTTAGCGACGAAACCCCAACTCGGCACCAGAAATTCTCTCCCATAGGTGCAATAGAAATTCAAGCTTACGGCGGTGGTGCCCTAAGGTAAAACCAAAGCCCAATATCCCATGGTTGATACATATAAACTATCAATCTATGAGCTTTGTGTGAAACAAGGAGAACTTAGCCCACATCAATGCCCACAAGTGGGTTGCCGACTGGATTCATGCCAGCACAATGCTTGGATTTGTGAAAGTTCATCATCAACCTAGCCGACTAAGAAAAATGCCTCTAGACAAGCAGACGGGCTTTGCAGGTGGGTCGCTACTAGGGAAAACCTAAACTGAAACGGCCAAACCTAAAGAAAAAATAACGGCTTAAAAACCCCTTTATAAACCAGGCGATGACATAACCTAACCCACCCTCGTATCGACAATGGACATTTTTACAACCTTAACAAATCAACCACCTGAAAGAGAGGATTGGAAACCTATCTGTCAGGTCAGAGGTTTGACACACGACTGAAAGCAACTGGCGAGCACGCACCACATGAGCTCCACCAAGGAATCCACACGATAAGCTCAAATGGTTAAAAACTCTCTCCAACTCCTAACTCTCTCCGTAAATTAAAATGTTAAAAAGACTTCACACTTGGTAAATAAAAGCTTTCTAAGGGTTTAAAATGTCATTAAAACTTGCACACGCGAGACCAAAACACCATTGGCGCCAAACGCTTTTGGATGAAATCATAAGTCATCATGGAAACAACCACGATGTGGCAGATCGATCATACTGATCCACCCGCAATTGTCGGCTCATAACTCCATACTTTTTTGCTACCATCCCCTGCGGCTCGGCCATTAAAATCATATCGTCGAGGAGAACAAGATGAAAGCCATTGTAGCAACTCCGAATTTAAACAACCTTCGCAACGACGGATCCTACTAGAAACGGTTATTAATAAGAAAATGCCTCCACTGTAGTGGCAGCGCATCGGGAACAACTTCCGCAACAAACATGCAGAAGCGCCCACCGTAGCAGCTCAAACCGGAGGAAGCGTCTGTCGTAGCGACTCCCGGAGACCAATCCAAAAGATGAAACAAAAATTCCATTGTTGTAGCGGGCGCAACCCGCAAAGCTTCTACCTTAGAAAGAATAAAAAGACATTGGGCACGCAAAAGAGAATATCACTCTCTATAGCAGCTCGAAAAGACAATCCATCCGCTGCGCTGACTTTGACACCAAGAGCGGGTTCGTCGTAGCGGCTCGCAAATGGACATTGGTTCGTTTTTGCAACTCGAAACAAAGGAGCGCACCCATCGTGGTGGCTCGTAATCGAATAAGATTCCGGCATAGCATCTCCAAGCTGGGAAATGATCCGCTGCTGCGGATCAAAAAATCACTTTCTGCCTTAGTGACAAATGAATCTTTGGAACTCTTTATGATGGGCAGAAATTGTAAAGTTTGAAAATCAAATTCAAAGCAGTCTAAGGAGAAAAACTAATATCTTCAAAGGGGTCCTGAAAAAAATACAAAATTGTTTTGGGGAGTTGTTGTAGCAACAACATAAGGTAAGCTGGTTATATATTCGTATCTTGCTGACACATCTTGGTTTTTGTATTGGTTTTATCGGATAGGTCATGAGCTGTATCTCTACAATCTCATTCTTGGTTTTGATCAATGGGGCGACATCTCCTTTGTTTCATGCTCAGAGGGGGTTACGTCAGGGATGTCCGCTGTCACCATTACTCTTTTTACTGGTGGCTGAAGGTTTAAGCAGGGCTATCAAGGAAGAAAAACTACTGGGCTCTCTCAAGGGAATCCAAATATCCCAACATTTATATCTTACACATCTCTTGTTTGTGGATGACATCCTAATTTTATACTCTGGATTGGTGAGGGATATACATACGCTAAAAAATATTCTGGCTCTTTTTTCTATGGCCACTGGGATGGATATTAATGAGGGGAAGTCTACAATGACTACACATATTTTGACAGTGGGGGAAATATGGGAAATTAGTATAACTTTTCCTTTTTTTCCGGTTGGTATTTATGCTAGCTTGAAATATTTAGGGTTTTGCCTAAAACCAAATGACTACCTCAAACAGGGTTGGAATTGGATAGTTGAAAAATTAGAAAAATGGTTGAAACTATGGAGTGATAATATTTTATCCCGTGCTAGGTGTTTGGTCTTGGTGAAATCTATGTTGGAAGCTATCCCAATCTACTGGATGTCCCTATCTTGGATTCCTTTAAGAATTTTGGAAAAGGATAGGAGAATCTGTTTCAGATTCCTATGGAGCGGCAAACAGGAGGCTCAGGTGACACCATGGGTTCGTTGGGAAAGGATTGTGGTTCCGAAATGCTTGGGAGGTTGAGTTATTAAGAACAATTTTCTATTTTCAAGGGCTCTTGTGGCTAAGGGGGGTTGGAGACTTATCAATTTGGAAAACCTTTGGTCTCATGTCATGATACAAAAGTACCTAGCTCCGGATTTGGTTGAAGATTAGATTCAAAATCCTAGGAAATATCATGCTGGTGGTTCTTTCATTTGGAAAGCAGTGGTGAAATATTTTGCTATCATTGGTACAAACCTTGCTTGAAATGTGGGGAATGGAAGACATGTTCGGATTGGGGTGGATCCTTGGGTTGGATGTAACCAAAACCATTTTCTTCCTGCTCAAACGATGGAGGCTCTACGAGAGTGAGATATCATTTATCTATCTCATCTTGCTAATCCTAGCCAGGGGCATTGCTGGTTCTAGTCCTGGCTGCCGACATTGTTTTTTGGTCTAAATGCTCTAAGTGAAAGGGAGTTGACATGCTATATACGTGAATTGAACCGGGCTCTCATACATATTAAAGACAGGTTGGATGTGCTTGTTTGGGATGTGGACCCAAGTGGACTCTATACTCCGAAAGGTGGTTATCTTAAATTGAATGTCGATGTTCTTCATAGGGTTTTTGTCTGGTGGTGGAAGAAGTTGTGGAAGATTAATATTCCACCAAAAACCAAAATTTTTCTTTGGTGTGTCCTAGAGAACAAGGTTCCTACTTGGGATAATCTCCAGCGAAGGAATTTACATGGGCCTAGGTGGTGCATCCTTTGCAAAGGTGATGGTGAAATAGTACATCATCTCTTTTTACAATGTTCCTATATTAAATCTGTTTGGGTCAAGTGTGCGAGAACTCTGTAGGCTCCCTGTGTGTGGGAGGGGGATTCCATATTGCAAGTGTGGTCAAATTAGAAGGTGGGGACTGATTTGGTACTGATGGAGGAAATTACATTGCTGGTTATCTGGGGTGTTTGGTTGGCACGCAATAATCTCTTCTTTCTAGACAAGTCATGTACGCTTTCCATAACTGCTAGTAATGTGTGTGGTTTTCTTAACGCTTATCCATAACACATCAAAGCCACCAGAAAGAGGGTGGTTCTAGCTGTGGATTTAGACAGGTCAAATCCATGGGGCTTCTTTGATGGGGCAGCACCGAATAATATATGTGGGGGAGGCACATTATGGTATCTATCAAAGACACATTTCTTTGAATTGATAGCTGGTTTAGGGGAAGGCAACAATAACTATACTGAAATCATGAGCCTAAAACTCCTCCTGGTCTTTGCAGCAGAGTATAATTGTAAATCTTTAAATTTTATGGGAGACTCTTTAAATTTTATTAATTGGATAAATGGGACACAACTTTGCAAAATTATCAGACTTGAAAAAATACTTTGATCAGCTAGAGAGGTTTTGAACATGTTTGATGACTGCTCTTACCGACACATTTACACGGAAAACAACAGGGAAGAAGACTCTGCTTCGAAGGAAGGCTTGCAATTGGCCATGGGTCAATGGAAGATAAAAGCACACTAGGATGGATTCATCTAGGAATATTTTCATTGATCTTTTATATAATGATCTTTACATATTTTTTCTACACTATACTTTCATCATTGCAGCTATGAACTCAGTATTTCTATGTTTTTATTACAGAACCATATGGTTTTGCACTAGAAGGCTTAACTATTATAGTCAAATGATACTTGATTTACAGGTTTATGGGGTGTTATGGTTATGTTAGTTTCTTGACATACTTTTCTTCGATGAAGGGTTGAAATTATAACTTGCATGGTTGGGATCTTTGATGGCTTGATTATGTGTTTCAACATAGAAGCTTTGTGCTTAAACTTGAAATACACTTATGACAAGTGTATCTGCAGAATGTAATTTTGTTTGAAGAAATAAAGTTAAGCATTTTTTTCCAAGGAATATATATATATATATATATATATATATTGGTTATATTGTAATATAAATATATGACAATAAAAAACCTCGATATATATATATATATATATATATATATATATATATATATATGAGTTATAACATAACATTATATATGAAACTTATTGTGATCTGAATGGATACATCTTGGATTTGAATGTAGAGATATCATTTGGTTGCCTGCATTGAGTCTCTTAACCACCGTTTGTGTTTTTACTCTATAGAGCATGATTGTATGCATTTTGGATATTGTATTGATGCCTGCGAGATCTGAATGTAAGTGTATGCATTTTTATTGATGTCTGCGATATCTAAATGTAAGTGTATGTGTTTTTATTGATGCCTGTGAATCCAATTTGCAATAGATTTTGTGATCTGAATGCTACGATTATGCCCGTGTTTTGGCCAAGACTATGATTTGAAAATATATCATGCCTGCAATTTCAATTAAGAAATACATTGTGATCTGAACATATTTAATGTCTATGATTTCTTTAAGAAATGTATTGTGAACTGAATAGATTTGATACATCTTGGATCTGAATAGGTCTCATTTGACTATGTGCACTTTTGGATTAAGATTAGTGAATGATATTTGTATATATTTCCTGCATTTGGATATTATAATGACTTCTTGCAATTTATGGATAAGAGATCAAGTTAATATTACATTGACTGCCTGTGTTTTGGATTAAGATCTGTGATTGATATTTATATTGCCTACATTTCGATATATCCCTACCTTCAATTTCCAAGATCTGGAACGCACACTTCCTAATGCTTGCGTTCTGACCCAACAATTGATTTCCAGCGTTAGGTATTTTTGGTTTGCAGTCATTGTGTATCGATTTTCTTTTTCAGCAACCAAATCTGTTTACATAGTAAAGAATCTGGTTTTGTTATAAATAATGGGTAAACCTTGTCTGCGAATTACTTTTGGACCCAATGTCTTTGTTCGATTTTGGATTTTTAGTTAACTGTGTTTTCGATCTGCAATCGATTCAAATTATTCCATCTCATGGCGCGTAGCTTGTGAATTATAAATTGTTTTGTTCAAATTATTCCATCTCATGGCGCGTAGCTTGTGGTTATAAAGCGTTTTGTTGAAATCCTTCCATTGCAGGTTTAACCTGTAGTTTTTTGGATATTAAATCGTTTGTTAAACTCTTTGTTGAGTATAACTGGTTTATGTTATAGATTCGACTTCACAAAAATGCTATTAGGATATGGTTTAAATTCTTGTATAGGTATAAAAAATAGGTGCAAATGTATTACCTTATATCCTAGGGTCAACGTGACTATTTTTATTTATTTTAATTATATTTTGGCAACAATTTCATATATTACCATAATCATGAAAGGATTTTCGATAATAAATGGTAGAAGAGTAAAGGTCAATATATGTATAAATGCACTAGCTAATGGGAGTTCCCTATATTATTATATGGATATCCAAAGAAGAAGTTTAGGAACTTATCATCTGGAATGTAATGGGTAATTTACAGATGTGTTCGGGTATAAATACTGGTTGGGAAAATGGTTGTTATAAATGGTAGAATAGTGTATTTTTACAAATGAAATTGCACTTTGGAATTGCATAATGGTAAACCGCTACCATTATGTAGCCTAACCTCAAGGACCTCTAAATATTCAAGTGATGACCTCTCCATTGTTTAGAGGTCTTACATGTGGCTACTAGTCCAGGTAAGCTAACCCTGTGGGCTACACAAACACATATTAAAAATTAAGGTCTACATTCAAATATACTTTTGTTATTGTTATTTTTAAATACAAGTGTTAGCTCTCAGTTGAACAGGTAATTATACATCTCCCTCATAGTAGGTTGTAGAAAGTTAAAATATATTATTATTATTAATATTTTATTAGCATTTTTAAATGTCACCTGCCAACTCTATGTTGAGTAGATAATGTTCTCCTTCATACTTATTGTAAAATTGTATCTTAATTTAATAAAATAAAAATAAATTGAAAAAATAATTTTATTTAACAATATTATTTTTGAAGTAAATACATTTTGTATTAAAAATAAATATAAAATTGGTCGAAAGTGAAAGAAAAAAAATGAAACTACATTGACATATGGGTATGCAAAAAAGTTTCCAAGAATGAAAATATTTAATTTAAAATAACATCTTCACTTCCAAAAAAGAAGAAAGACTATGGTAAAATTAATAATATTCATCAAACCAATAGTCAAGGACCAATTATTTAATTAATGATTAGAAACAATACTAATCTTATAAAAATGTTTATATATATATATATATATATATATATATATACACTGCTATAATGTATGAACATAACATACGTATTCTTATGACCAATATAAATAACTTTTTTTCCCTTTGGAATATATATATATATATACACTTTTTTTAATATTTAACTCTTATTTATATCAATTTTTATAAATCAGAATTAATATTATTTTTTAATATTTAACTTTTATTTATTAAAATTAAATATTAAAAAATGTTATATACATATGAATTAAATATAAATATAAAAAAATGTTATATATATAGGGTTAATAAATAATTACATTTACATGATAAAATCTTATAATTTAATTTAATCTTATATTATCTATTAAATCTTTTTATATATTTAAAAAAAAATTAATAAACAAATTTATTTCTTAATTTAATTTTATATAACTCACCAAATATTCTATCACTAAAAATCTTATTCTTTAATTTCATTTTATATAAATTACAAAATATTATCAATTAAATCTTTTTATATAATTAAAAATATATATTTAATAAACAAATTTATTTCTTATTTTATATAACTCACCAAATCTTCTATCAATAAAAATATTATTCTTTAATTTTATTTTATATAAATTACAAAATCTTATGGGGCACCTTGAGGTAGTGGTCTAAGGTGTGGTTCCACCCAAAGAAATTGTATTAAATGATCTCTTGACCCCTGAACACATAAGTGAATCAAAGCCCACCCTCATGTTGTCTTAACATCGGAAGCTCCGAGGGGTAGCTTAGTTGGTTGGAATCTAAATCCAAAGACCATTTGATATTGAGGTCAGAGGTTCAATTGTCACTAATCCAACTTTCTAGGTCTTTCAGGGTTAGGCTCCCAAAACTAGAGCTAATAGAGCGAGGCCCCTTTAGATGCCACCCCTAAAATTATTACTGTGAATGTAATGAAATCCAACCTCTATTCTTGAGATTGTAAACCATAAAAAACAAACAAATAAATAAATCTTCTTATTTATCTTTATAAAAACCAATTTTATTTATCTTTATAAAACCCAATTTTATTTATTTTTATAAAAACCAAATTTCCAATAATAATAAAACAATATTATAAATTAAATAATAATTATCATCTAACTCACTTCTAATCACATTTTAACTCTCTTGAACAAGGAACTCCGTAGGTGGTACAATACACTTTCCCTTCCAACATCTTACATCAATGTAACATTTATTATTATTTTTAACGTAACAAAATGAAAATTAAAAAAAATAATGTAAGCTTAGAAAATATAAAAAATTAAAACCATGACATATTTAGTTTGAATTCCAATTAAGAGCGAACACAATTTTTGAATTGTAATTTGTTTTGGTACATTAAAGAGAACAAAATTTAAGATAAATACTTTAATTATACCAATTTATTAACTTTCAAATAAAATTATATTATATAAATAGAAAAGTATAATAAAATAATTGAAATTTGTTCAAAACAAAAATATACACCAGAAAAGAGTAATCAGGAAGGGTAACACGTTTAACCATCTACACGGCATAATGTCTCTTGTATTTGGAGGGTAGGATTCATTTTATTCAAACCTTAACTAGAATTTAAAATCAACATGTTTAATTCTAAAATGAGAAATTTTAACTCAAAACTATACAAATTTATGAAAAGTTATAAAAATAAATAAATATGATGATATTAATATATTATTATTATTATTTTTGTCTATATGGATATATATAGTATTATTTGGATGTAAATAGATTAAGCATTATGACATGTTTTTCTAAGTTTTGATGATGATGTTTGGTGCATAAATGGTATTGTAAACAACATTTTTATTATAAGCTCAACATGTTATTTAAGGAATAAAACTTAAGTAAGGAGTATAACACTCCATTCCACAACCACTTTGACTATACCTAAATAACATTAAAATGACAAAATTTTCGAAAAAAAAAACGCAATTCATTATATTTATAAATGAACTACATTGTTCATGGGCCTTATAGGCATATAGAAAGATTTCTTCACCATATGGATACATAAGTGTTCAAGATCCCAACGCAAAATACATCAACAAAATTTATAACTAATATTAAAACTGAGAAGAAGTAGTCTTCTACTAAAAACTACTATTCTTGTATCAAATATGTGTTGTATATGTTCAACATTGCTATATTTTATTGTAGCATCATATTGACATCAATCAGGATGTGAACCAGGGTCATGCTCTGTAATTATGTCATTTGTCATCTCCCATAGATGCCTTATGCCATCTCCCTCCTAAAGACCCTATTTTGAAAGAGTATATTCCGTGATATTTGTTTCTTTTAATATGTTTTTGAAGCTGATATCTTGAAACAATCTAGTTAATATTGATGAGTCTTCATAAAGAGGCTTCAAAAAAATGTTCTTTAGAGGTCTCTTAATCCTCAACCAATCTACAACTAGTATGGAGTCACTGAAAACCTGCATCTTCTGAACCCCCTTTGTAAGAGCCAATTGCATAATTAATTTGAGAACCGTCATCTCAACTTGATTGTTGGTACTCCTTCCAAGGCCAGTAACAAACTTATTCTAATGTGAATCCGAGATGAATAGGATACCCCCAACACCTCCAATACCTGACTCACCTTGTGAAGCTCCATCAAAATAGGACCAACTTACAAAATTTTCAATAATCTCTTCATCTATCCTTCTATGTTTAGGAGGGCCTTTATCTTGAGGAAAATGATCAAGTATAGCCAATATTTTAGATGCATAAACCTTAGTAGCTACAAAGATGTCATTAAAGATTTCCTTGTTCCTAGCTATCCATGCCCCCCAAACCATAAGAACTGGAAGAACCTGAAAAATCAGAGAAATCCACATTGTTCATCCAAACCTACAAGGCTTTTTGAATCCCTAGACCATTCCAGATGAATTGAATGCTCGTAACTTGTGAAGCATAGTCCCACATCCTTGACAAGTATGAGTAGTGAATGGAAAAATGATTAATATTTTCATTGTTATCTTTGCACAGAGGGAATCTACTCGAACCAAAACTAAATATCCTATCAAATTATCCCAAACTATAAATTTAACTATAAGACCCAACTACATAAACAATGTATTCTTCAAAGGAAAATTCAATTTCCATACCAGAGGATTCCACTAGGTAGGTTGAGGTAAATATTTTCCTCTCTAATAACCCTGTAACCCAAGCTAGGAGTGTAGAAACCTCCAAAAAAAATTCTATTCCAAATTAGTTCACCCTCTTTATCCTTCAATCGAATGTGACTTGTAGAGCCCTTGATATACTCTTCTCAAATTTTTCTTTCATCTGCTTCAAAACCTAGGTCCTCTACTTTTAACCAAGCTTGTTTCATGGGAGAAGTATTATGGAGAACTTGAATCTAACCCAGAAAGATATAACCATGATACAAAATAGATTCAATCATGGCTACAAAATGCAAATAAGAATCATTGCAGCCAAACCACAGATTCCATCCTAGCTTGATCCTACTATCATTGCCAACATCCCAAGCCAACCAATCCCTAATGATCTCAAAACCCAAAATAATAGGTTTCCACATAATAGACAAGTTCCTGTAAGATTTGTCTCTATCGCGCACCATTATTCTATAGTAAAAATGTGGATAATTTGAGAATTATCCAGATTCCCTTAGATTCCAGTGCTTCGGCAAAAAAAGTAGGATGCTTCAGACCACAACCCCCAAGCTCCTTGGGCAGAGATAGTTTTTTCCAACCAATCCAATGAAAAGGTTTCTCAACAAAATTTCCATTCCATAGAAAGTTGTAACATAATTTTATAATGGCTTCCAAAATACCAGAGGGGATATAGGCCATAGAGGCTTAATAAATTGGAATGGATTCCAAGACTGTCTTCATCATAATAAATCTACGGCCACGAGATAACCACTTGTTGCAGCAAAGATGAAGCTTTTTCTCAATTTTACCAATGAGCCTGACCCAATACCTCTAAAGATGTCATTGGGATTTATGATAAAATCCATATAACTTTAATCCTGAATGAAATTCCACCAAAGAAAAATCAAATTGTAAACATATCCTGTCAATCAAATCTTGTTCCAAGTTCATGAAAGAGATAGTAGAATTTCTTTCATTGTAGGACATCGCAGGTTATTTCTTTGCTTGCTACATTTGAAACTGTTGATAGTTTAAAGGGTCCAAGGATGGTGGGAGATCTTAATGTCGACATGTGATTTCCATGTTTTTTTTTATGGGGCATACTAAGGCCCTATTCTGTCATGCACTTTGGTTTTTGTACTTCATCTATATGAGTCTGACTTTTTCATAACCAAGGATAACCTAGGTTCTAGGTGTTAAAAGGAGGCTCCAAGGAAAAAATGATTATTTGCAGAAAAAGTTTCCTTCCGTAGGATTAAAACTTGGAGAGGAAGAAGAGGAGAGTTGGTATGAAGATTTTTCAAAAGACCAAGGTACATCATCTATCTTAAGAAAAATTACTTAGAAAATAAAGTCAAGATAGAAAGAGAGTAGTTAGAAAATATTGTTAAAAGCATACAGAGCTCTTTACACCAACTAGATGAACTGAGTTATGAATATATTCAGTTAACATTGAAAAAAGCACACAACTTCTATCCTGAACAAGAGGCACAACAACTTCCCTCAATTTTAGAATAGAAATCCCTAGGTGACAGAATGGTAATACCTAATGGAATTAAGACAAAAGGATATAAGCTTTATGAGCCAGATGCACAGGTTGATACGGGTGCAATGGGTAGTTGTTGCAAATACAAATCTATTCCTTCATATTTTTGGCAACATACTCAGATTCATTTCAGGGCAGTTAATAAAGAATTGATTGAGATAAAATATATCGCCCCATTTTTTCCAATATTACTTGGAAATGTTAGAACCTATGTGAAATTATATTGTTTTTATACGGGGGAAGACATGCTCGTAGGACATGATTTTGTTGAAAAAAATTTGCCTATGCTTGTCAAGGAAGAATCTGTTGAATTCACAATACAAAGCAAGAAAGTTACAGTTCCTTCCAAGACAGAATTCACAATAAGAATTTCTACAGAAACACCAGACTTAGTCGAAGAATCATTAAAAGATTTGGAAAAAATAAAGAAACTTATCAGGCATGCTGATTTGCATGGACAAGAGATTCTTGCAGACATTGTGAAGAAATTAAAAGAAGATTGCACTTCTGATCATCGAGATTCATTCTAGACAAGGGAAAAGTACTATGTTAATCTTCCATATAGACAAGGTGTACAAATCAATCCACAAAAGGTTTCTGCCAATAACATGAGACCTATAAAAAAAGAAGCATGCAGACAAGAGATCAAACAACTTTTGGAGCAAAAGCGTATTGAGCCATGCAAAATATCATGGGCTTGCCCAACCTTCTATGTTAACAAACATTCAAAGTAGAAGAGAGGAAATAAAAGATTGGTTTTGAACTGTGAAGTTTCAAATGATGCTTTAGAACCAATTAGGTATCATTTTTCCAAACAAAGAATTATTGTTCACCAAACTTGCTAAGGTTAATGTTTTTATCAAATTTGATCTAAAAATATTTTTTGGCGAATTGGAATTGCTCCAGAAGACATATTCAAAACAACTTTTGTGGTGCCAAATAGACAATATCAATGGATTTTTATTCCCTTGGGATTGAAGAACGCACCTTCACAAATTGAGAAAAGGATGGAAGATATTTTCTCCCTTTAGATTTTATTATGTATATATTGATGACTTGCTTATTTACAGTAGATAATTTCTCAACATAAGATGCATTTAGAACAGTTTTATTCATTTGTTTATAAGCATGGATTATTTCTATCAAGAGTTCCTTAAAAATTTGTAATCGCACAGACAAACATAGAATACCTAGGATTACACATATCTCAAGGAAAAGTGATTTTGCAACCTCATGTCTTGCAAAAATTACTTAGATTTCTGGATAGGTTATCAGATGTGAAGACGGTCCAAAGGTTTCTTGGTTGTCTGAATTATATCATGCAATTTTATTAGCATCAGGCCAAAGATACCAATATAATATAGGAGAGATTGAAAGCAGAATATGCATGGACAGAAGAAATGACAGCAACAGTCAAAATGATTAAAATCAATATCCAAAATCTCCCTCCATTATCATTAACAGACCAGGATCTTTAGCAGATGCTTCTAACCAAACATGGGCAGTTGTATTATTACAAAAGTGTCCAAAACGAGAAGAATTATGTGCCTATACCTTAGGCAGTTTTGATGAAATGAGCATTAAATACCCCTCTTCACACAAAGATATTTTGGCGGTAAAGAAAGGGATACAAAATTCAAACCGTTCTTAAAAAGTGTCATATTTTTGGTGAGAATAGACTTAAAACATATGAAAGGAATCTTGTCAAATAAAAGATTGTTAGAAAAAGGAAATGTTAGAGTACTCAGATGGTCTATCCATCGTCAAGGTTTTGATTTGGACATTGTGTACAAAGAAGGAAAATAAAACATTTTAGCAGATATGCTCACAAGATAAGGATCTCAACCTAAAGAAATAAAAGTTTTCTGCAAAGGAGAAAGTTCCCAACAAAATAGTGCTCGATAAACATTCCAAGTTGAAATTTGCTCCTCTTGCCATTTGCATGTCTGTATAGATTGTCTTTCTATTAGAATGTAATTTCTGCCAACAGAATTCCAACAAAGGATCGTACAATTAAGGACAGAGTCTTTAGAAGGAAGAAGAAGCTATGATATCAATATTTACTACATAAACAATGTGAATGCCTATTTAGGAAGGTTTTCACTGATAACAGGAGAAATCCACCACTTTTTTTATCCTACTCTCAAATGGATTTATTATTATTCTATTCACCAAACGGCTAGAGCACATGGAAAATTCATAGTAATCTTTTACTATGAAGACATCAATAGTCCTTATAGAATTTGGAGTCCATGGATCAAGCTTTTGTTCTTCCAATATGTTCCATGGATATCATCTTTGAGTGCTTCTACACCTTTTTGGTTTATTTCTACCCTACAACATGAAGGAGAATTAGCATACAATGTCTTCCAATTTTATTTAGTATGGAAAGGTTCCCAAGTTAACAACATCCAAGAAATTGGCTAGGAGCAGTGATTCATAGAAAATATTTTCTTTGGAGAGCTATCAGTTCCATACTATTTTCATCAACGATATTTCCAAAATTCTCCATTTTCAGCATGTGGCTTGACAACATCATTCTGGGGATTGAGCCAGAGGCGTTCCATGCACAATCACAAAGTCCGATGCCACTCGACGGCCCTAGAAGAATATTTCATGCAAGTGATGATGACAGAGATTTTGATGGATTTGATTCTGAGGGATTTGATTCCGATCATAGTCCACATCCTTGATTTTACAGTCTTTCATGGGTTCCCATCAAATAATCTCCACTATGTATAATAATTAGTATTTCAATACTTAAAAAAAATATCTTTGCGGACCGAGGGGGGGGCGCACTTACCGTTGCAACACTATAGCAATACTATAGTAATAATGGTTTACATGGATGCACCAAGAGAAGCATATCCACTATGTTATATTTAGGAAACTATTAGAATCTCTCTGGGCTCTGAGAGAATATAGTTTCGTATGTAATTTAAATATAATAAAGATATCTCCATTTGTGGATGTCTCTTTGTGAGTTACCTGAAAGCATGAAGCTATCTAGTACAACACCTCAGTGACTGGAATTTTCCAGTTTATAGGTAACAAGGCATCAGATGAAAATTCTATATAAAGAAACATGAGATCATTTACTCGAGGAGGGGAAAAAATGAAGAGTATCTCTATGCTCCCTCTCGCAAAGAATTTGAGTCTTTATGTACTAATCAATTATTGACTCAGCCTGCGCATCTGGGTTGAATTCTTGCAAAGGTTTCTTATTCCCAGTGTGATCCTAAAGTGGTGGATACTTTAAATAGTCCAAGTGATCCAGTGTGTATGGAGTGTTCCATTCTTTAATCTTTTGAGCATTTCAGCCCCAATGTAATACAAATCTCTGCAATTTGTTTCCATGAGCTGTTTCCATCTCTGTAAGTTATTTCCATGAGTGCACCATCTGTCTCTGCAAGTTATTTCCATGAGTGGTTGTTAATTGGTACTAGAGTAAAAGGTTCATGAAATCAAAAGCATGCAGTGCGGGTACTCGTTGGATGCATCGAGGTCCATGAGTCGTAGACACGCTTTTAGTCACCCAAGATAAAAGAAGTATTTGTAATGGTTAGTTTTGTTTATGGACTTATTTTATCTTGTTATATGAAACTTATGCTCTTGGATTTGTAAGCTGATATATAGTACTAATATGTATGTTGAGTTTACATTACTTCAAGTGGTGGCTAAAGAAGTTGTGTCCCAATGGTTGAAAGGCATTGGGATAACTCTCGAAAGATAGTGTAGAGTAAATCAGTTGTATATGTGCATAGTTTTTAATTTGTTTCTTTTATCATCTAAAGCATATCTAACCTTGTTGTTTGCTTCAGTCATGAGACTCATGTTTCATCTCTGACGGTTGCGCTCAGGAGATCAAGTGCAAAGTATGGTACATTGTTATGGAGGGTGTTCACTACAATTAAAAGACAAGGTTGATGTGTAATCGTTATCTCATTCAAAGGATAGTTTTGCGGCTAATGTAACTATTGTACCTCATTATAATTTTCAATAAGATTTACTTATGTATATTGGCATTAAAGTGATTGTATTTTGTAGATTCTAAATCATAAAATAAAGGTGATGGTTAATTAAACAATGATTCTAAAGTTATTGGATGTGATTAAATGTAAGTAGACGGAGAAATTTTATACTTCCCATCTGGAGAATCTATCCAGTTATTTGGGGTATGTTACATGTGGTATGGGCAGAACATAAATCAGAAATTACAAGTCGGGTAAAATAATGCTTGGGTGGTTACAGATAACAAAAAGCAATAAGATAAATATCGAGAAAGACTTCCCTCTCGTACTACGAGTCATTTGTATTCTAAATGATGAATTGTAAGTATATAACTAATCCGTGTTGACTCACTAAATGTGACAATTAGGATGTAGATTAAAGAAAGTGCCACTAGAAAAGAAAATCATTATTTATTGCATATATGTCTTTCTCCTTGTCATGATGAATGCACAGTAAATTTTGAAATTCATGTAGTGGGAGATGCAATGCCGAAGGCAAACTAACCTTGCAGCTTTTGTGTTATAGGAAGTAAATGAGGGGTGTAAAGTTCCTTCGAGAGACCTATAGATGGACGAGGATCATGCTCAAACTAGAGTGACCAGTTGGTCATCTAAAACAAGATAAGTACCATTTTTGGGTTTTGAGTATAATACGATTCCTATAAAAAATAAATTTAGTTAGAATTATCAAGAAAATGGCATTAGAATAGTGTTAAATGTACAGTGCATAGATTCATGGCAATATAGTGTTGTGGAATATTAAATAGTATGTTATCCTTTGGGAAGTCGAAAGGAATAATTTAGATTCCAATTAAACTAAAACAAGGAAAAAACCTAAGAAGAAAGATCTAGATGTTATACCCACGACAAACTTTGTAAAAATATTAAGAAAAGAGGACAATCATCCTTGTTTAGTCATATGACCTATCTCTTATATCTCAAGTATTTGTATGATAAACCATGACATTTTGTAGTGTTGCACATGAAAATCCCACATTGCCTAGTCAACCTTCAGATGACTTTCTTGTTGCCTGTCAACCTCTCAAAAAGCCTGACCTGGATCACCTTGGCCATTTTTTACCCTGACCTAGAAGGTATAGCGCTCTTTCACCTTTTCCACAGAGCACCGTAGGTACCTCCATCAATTGATCAAGGAGCGTCATTGACCCTTTGTAGTGGGAAAAAACCCTAGGTCAACGCTCTGTCTAGTTTTCCTAGAAGCGATGATGGTCTTAAAAGGGGAAAAAAAAGGAGTTTCTAGAAGGTTCCGTACGAAATCCTTCATGGAATTAGTTCTTTCATGTATGGAAGAGGTGGCATTCGCCTCCCTCACCCATAGGGATATTATTATATCCTTTTGTCAAGTTATCCTATGAGTTTTTGGCCTATAAATGAAGCTTTTATGAAGAGAGTGAGAGAGACTAGAAAAAGCATCCTTATGCTGCTAGTTTGAAGTCTGGATAGAGGCAAAGTAGAGGTAGCTTATAGATTGAGAGGTCTTCATTGGAGTTTGTAGACATTTGTTGAGACATAATTTGTCAACATCAAGGCATTTGGTTGTACTTCTTCTCACCCATTATTAATACAAAAACATTTCCCTTTCCTATATTTGATTATTGCGTTTGTGATTAAATATTATTGAATTCCTTGATTATCAATATGGATAGTTGATTGTCATGATGCTCTCATTTTTTTGTTTGTCTTGTGATCCTTCTTGTAGATATTGAATCATCTCAAGGACTTTTCGGAGAACAGATAAACAGGTCTACGGTTTAGGTATATGATGTGCTATGTTAATTAATTTGACTATTCAAGGGAAGGATATGTGGCTATGGTTCTTTTGTTCTGTAGTTGTATTTTGCATTATAGAGGAACAAGTAGTGTCAGAACTGGTTGAGAATTCCTAGTAACAAAATTGGTGTCTCCGCTGGGGAGGTGACAGATCATATCTACAGAAGATCCAGTCAGATCTAGTGCAGATCCAATCAGATCTACAACTCTTTGGTAACCATTCCACTGGTGAAGTTTTTCTCTCTGCTCTTTGTTGTTTCAGTTTGCAAGGTAAGCTACTCTTTTCATTTTATTTATGATAATTTGCCTCGGTTTTGGATTATAGTCTTTACTATTCTCTAGGTAATTGCTTTTTTCTTATTGTTTTCAGTTCAACTGAGACTTTTTCTTTCTCCTGCAGTTCTGAATTTTCCAGTATGTTGTTTGGATAGCGCGCCTCTCTGTGGTTGACAGAGCGTCGATCTTTGTTCAGGGCACCTTTCCCCTTGACTGAAAGAGTGTTGACTTCTTTCCACCGCACCCCTCCCTTCAGCTAACAGAGCATCGTCCTTCCTTCCAGAGCGCTTTTCTCTTCAATTGACAGAGTGTCGTAGTCACCTAAGTCCTAAGTTACTAGCGCACTGATTTGACTTGTGAGGTAGGCTTCAAAAAACTCCTTGTAAAATTTGTCTTTGTCGATTTGGAAAATTTTTGTCTTTCTGAAAAAGTCTGTGTGGTTTGCTTACTTCCCTGAGATTTTGCTGTGTTCTTTGCATCTGCCTACTGTTTGAAAGTACTTTGTGAATCTGATTCTCTTTTGAGTTCAGTTCCGAAGGCTTGATCTTTTTTATAGGGTAAAATGGTAGATAGTTTTAGTTTTGGTTTCAACGAAATATCTGGAAAATTTTACTTTTGAAAAGGAAATCATAGCCTCTTTTAGCTAGTTCACTTTAGACTGTTTTGAGTGCCTCATATTTTCCAGAAAAATACAAAAAATAACCATTTTAGGTTCTTCTTGTTTATGCTTTAGAAGTTGTCATTTTTCTGCATAAATAGATTTTTTGACATTGTAGCAAAGATAGTTTGCATGCACACTAGAGGCTTAGTTTCTTTGTCAATTTTTTCAGATATCTTTTGAGTGTGTGTTGAGAAATTTTTGTGTTTGAAAAAGCTTCATTTTCTTGCATTTCTCGATTCAAGTTTGTGTAGTTGAAATGGCATTATTTTACAATTGCTGAAAAAAGAAAAAGAGAAAATTTTCTCCTTACCCTAAATAGTTTTCATCGAAAGTCAAAGAAGTGTTTTCTGTTGCATATAGAGTTAATCTGCATTATTGGAGACAACATTTCCACAAACATTCACCTAATCATGAAGATAAAATCAACAGTAGATTTAGGTTAAAATTTGTATAGAAAGTTGAGTGATAAGCTAGAGACGTGTTCGGGCGTCGTTAAGCGTAGGAGCTATCATTATTTGTCCATAATACATCTCGGGACTCGCGTAGTTCTCCCATGTACCGTCGGTATATAGAAACAGTATTTCACACACCCTTGAGGTATATAGAAAGGTTCTTTCATGTACTCGATTGTATATAGGGAGGCCCCTTATGAACAGTTTTGCATTAGACAACACTACTAGTGATTTGAGCTCTCACGTACCTTGTGTATATCGAGAGACCCCACTAGGATACCCTATCCAAACCAAGTTAACCTCTTGACCATCTTGGCTTTATGAGTGAAGCTTGTAAAGTATTGATAATCCTGGACTTTGAACCCCTCCTATCATTTAAGACTACTTGTGACCTTTAGCTCCGTGTAGGTGTTTTTTGTGTGATTTTTTCTTTGACCTGGGTTAGAATACTTCTAGCCACCACCATGGCTGAGCAGCTTGCACAGATTCAATCCCGTAGGTTGTAGGGTTTACCTCCTGACTCTCCTCCAACCATGGAAGGGGAAGAAGGGGTAGCCGTGGAGATACCATCTTTGGCTGAGAATCGTATGGAACTTACTCTACCTAGAGAATATTTCACTGTTTACATGAATCGTTTAGTCCAATTTCCTCCTACAAATGATGCTTCTTTGCATCCACCGTTGGAAGGCCATGGCGATGTTTCTGCCCCACCAGATTATGGTCTAGATGCTCCTTTCTGGAGGACTTCTATGGGCTAATCCATTGATGAATTCGAGGTTATTAGACCTTCACCAGGAAATCCTCCCTTGGGAGAGGAGGAACAGAGAAGAATTAATGCATCTCTCAATCGAGGTCGTAACTTTTCAGAGAGAATATAAAGAATTATTCCTCCACATGTGTCCCATTATGAAACTTTACAGGCACGATTACCCCGTAATACAGACCCTCGGCCTGAAGCCAAAATTAAACCTTCTTCTGAAGGGCGCCCAACTTATGGTGAGAATTCTCGCAACCCATGGCC
This sequence comes from Pseudotsuga menziesii, assembly GCA_001517045.1. Lineage (NCBI taxonomy): Eukaryota > Viridiplantae > Streptophyta > Pinopsida > Pinales > Pinaceae > Pseudotsuga > Pseudotsuga menziesii. Next base: position 178,704 of record LPNX010093341.1, read on the forward strand.
TGAAGGATATCGTTCACTAGCTCAAGTGTTAGGACCTATTGAATAAATTCCATTTCAAGGTAATCCCGGTCTACACCACAACCCTACAGTTTCACATCCTGAACCTATTGCTAGACCTTCCATACCTATCATGGTTGGGGGGGAATCCTCAAATCAAGCCGTGTCAGTAAACTCTCACACTGGGGGGCAAGCCCTGGCGCGAGTTACTTTACCTATTAGCGGAACTATGCCTATTTCAGGACAAGTTGTAGCTATAGCACAACCTGCAGTAGTTATACCCCCCACCAATACCCATGTTGTTTCCCCCCCATCTAGTACAGGCCAACCCTTAGGGTCACAACCTGTCAACAATACAGCTTCTTGGGGATATACTTATCCGGGAACTCAATAGCCTATGGTTAATCAAGTTTACCAACAACCACCACCTACGACCATTTATCCTGGAAATCCTTACCCCAGAAATACTTCCATACCTTGGGGACAACCAAATTGGTCAAACATCACGTCATATGGAGGGAATTTTTTGAATACTGTCGGATGATATGGTGGAACTCCCCCCGAAGGACCACCCTGGGACCTAGAGGTTCTGGAGGACCTGGTGGGCCATTTGGTGGACCACCACAACCACCTGGTAGAGGAGGACCACCACCACCACCTGGCAGAGGAGGACCAACACCCCCATCTAGAGGAGGAGGACCACCACCACCACCTAGTGGAGGCAGACCCCCACCACCACCTGGAGGAGGAGGACCACCACCACCACCACCACCTTCTGGAGGACCCCCTCCCTCAAGGGGCCCACCTCCCCATGGAAATTATGGAAACCAACAGCATTTTCAACAAGCTTCGGGGGCATCATCTATACCTATATATCAATCCGCATATAGTCCTACAGGTCAACAAATTCCCAATAAATATTACCAGTACCCGTAACCAAATCAACAACTACCATTTATGGCCACTTTAGATTTTCTAGACTTGTCGAGATTGATAAATGACCCAATTCATCATGACCCCTCTTGGCCTACCATCCTAGTCAAGCTACCTTTTGATATCCCAAAATTCGATGGTAAACCTGGTGAGGACCCAAAAAACCATGTTATGACTTTTCATCTTTGGTGTTCATCCAATTCTTTGATCGACGGTTCAATCTGCCTACGCCTTTTCCAAAGAACCCTCACCGTCATTGCAGCTAAATGGTACATCGAGTTATCGCGCCATTCATTTTGGGATTTCAATGCTTTATCTATGGCCTTTCTGACACACTTTCAGTTACCATTCCGGTATGAAATAGGTGCAGACCTATTGACCTCACTTCGACAAACTTCATCTACCCATATCTCCGATCATATCCATGAATGGAGAATAAGACGTAGGTTGATTAAGGCTCCTATTCCTGATCAGTTACTAGCTGACTGGTTCACAAAGTCTTTGCTTCCACCCATAGCTATAGATGTGTCCATGGGAGGTGATGTTACTGAAGAACAAGATATTAGTCGCGCTTAGTACCTTGACTTGGTTTATTCCTAGTCGGTCACTTTGTATGATCTTATTCCCCATGCTTCTTGGCCTACTACAGACCCTTTGAAACCTGCTATGGAACCACCTGCTGATGGCATACTTGGTTCAGTTTAGACATAAAAAGAAGCTAAATCCTCTAAGAAACAAGCTACCACCCCATCCAATCAACAAGCACCACCTGCCAAAACTGCATCCTCTCCTGTTGCTTCTGCTAAAGTAAATACGGTTCAATCCACTGAATCTTTAGGCGGAAAGAAAAAAGGAAAAAATCAATCTAAAAAACCTGACAAACAACAGGAAGGAAATAAAACACAGAATACGGATAACGATTCAAAAGGAAAGAGAAAGGTGAAGTACCCATGTTTAATCTGCAGAGGTGATAATTTTAAAAAAAGAATGTCCTCGCCGTGAGGAAGTTGGTAAATTTTTAAAAGCCTCACCCACCCCAGCTGTTTTAAAGGATCCTTTCCCTTCCCAACAACAGTTAATTGATCACAAGTCCTTAAACAAAACTTCTTCTTCCACTGATGAAGTTCGTATGATGTCTAGTGAAACAGTGAATTTGAATACAAGAGCACATAGTTATGACCCTCCTCCAAAAAATAAACCTGATGATATTCCATCTGAAAAAACCTCAACTTCCATACCTCCTACTAATAATGGTCTTCATATTGAAAAACCTATACCTGAAGCAATTTTCCGTCCACCAAAGGGCACTGTACGTAATTCCATAATTAATCCTAATGCTCGTGCCGCCCAATACTATAATATTGTTTAAGATTTGGCCTAGGCACCTTGCGCTATGTCGGCTTTAGAGGTACTTCAAACCTTCCCAACTCAACGGAAAAATTGCGTACTACCCTTGGAGCTATGGATCCCGAGAATAATAATATCATCACTTTCAAACTGGATGATTTCAAAACGAGACTTTCACATCAGTTAGCTTTCTAGATCTCTACAAAGATTGCTGGAAAGACTATCCATCGTACCGTTTTGGACGAGGGTGCCTCTACCTCGGTTATGTCTTTATCTTGCTGGAGAGCCATTGGATCCCCAAAAATCAACCATTCACCTACCACCCCTAAGGATTTTGATGGTCACATCTTTCAACCCTATGGACTACTACCTGCCATCCATGTAGAACTGGGGGGTAAGTCAGTCTCCATTCATATCAAAGTCATTGACGCTCCTTTGGATTACAACTTACTCCTAGGTCGCAACTGGTTTTATGCTATGCAAGCTGTAGCATCGACCGTTTTTCGGATCGTCCAGTTCCCATTCCAAGGAAAGATTTTACTGTTGACCCGTTAGATTTCATCACACCTAGTGCTATTACAAATGCTGCAAACATCATTTCACTCTTGAACACCCCACAATATCAAGACATCGGAGTAGGCCTCATCAAATATTCTTCACTTATGGGAGTCTTTCCTTCCTCCGACCCTCCTCTTGCTTCACAAACTACATCCATTAATATGATTTCTAGCTCTCGTACAAACAAAGGCAAAGCAATTACTAATGAATCCTCATCCTTTTCCCCTTTTGAGGAGATGTATAATACAATTCAAGCTACCAGCGATCCCGCCATCAATGACCATTTCTTGGTGGCCTCAAACCATCATCACATGCCATATTGGCTTGAACACCCCTCCCCATCTCTGGATTATCTTTCACACACACTTCCTACAAACAAGTCGATCATGGAATTTATGTCGTTAGACGAGATGCCTTGGGAAGATTATCATCACAGATCTTCTTTCCTTCCCCCTTTCCATATAGTAGAAACCACTTTTCCTGCACGGTTTCATCCGATATAGTCCTCCACCCTCAGCCTCTGATCCTCACTCGTAGTGTCGATTCTGAAGGGAATTTATGCAACATTACCAAAAATATACCCGTTGACATATCTGTGAAATCGGGTATTTTCGAGAACATTTCCATAGGATAGAACTCTTCCCCTGAACAAATCCAAACATACACGACTCTTTTCAAAGAATTTCGAGATGTCTTTGCAAGGACATATGAAGAAATGTCTGGGATTGATCCCTCTATCATTGTCCATGAAATCAAAACTTATCTTGATGCCAAGCCCGTATGCCAGAAACTACGACAGGTTCATTCTCGAAAAGCAGCCGCTATCAAAGAGAAAGTTGAAAAACTTCTGAAAGCTAGTTTCATTTACCCCGTACCACTAACTGAATGGGTGTCCAACATAGTCCCTGTGAATAAAAAGAAGGGTACTATTAGGGTTTTTATTGATTTTAGGGACCTGAATCGAGCTTGTCCAAAAGAAAATTTTCCCACTCCATAGATCGATCAATTAATCGATAACTGTGTCGGAAGCATCATTTTTTCCTTTATGGATGGCTTTTCTAGCTATAATCAGATTGAGATTCTCCCATCCAATCAACATAAGACGGCCTTCATTTGCCCTTGGGGGAATTTTTCTTATCGTAAACTACCTTTCGGTTTAAAAAATGCTAGAGCGACATTCCAATGTGCCATGTCATATGCTTTTCATGACATTAAACATGTTGTGGAACCCTATCTAGATGACCTTCCCACCCATTCCAAGCAGCGGGATATCCATGTCGATCATTTAAGAGTAGTATTTCTTCTATTTTATCATTTTAACATTCATTTAAACCCCCACAACTGTGTTTTTTGTGTCGAAGCTGTTCAGCTTCTTGGTTTTATTGTTTCTAAATATTGCATCCATATCGATCCTTTCAAAATTGAGGCTATTTTGTCCCTACCTTCTCCCACGAATGTTATTGAACTCCAAAGTTTGTAAGGGAAGGAAAAAATTTTGCATCGCTTCGTCTCCAATTATGCAAAGAGGACACATGGTTTCATGAGGTTGCTTAAGAAAGATACTCCTTTCATTTGGGATGATTTCACACAGTGCGCATTTCATAATCTTAAACATGCACTTACCCATGCACCTGTGTTGCAACCACCGAATTATGCTCAGGAATATTCCTTGTATGTGGCTGCATCCTTGTTTACCATAGGCATGGTCCTTGTTTAAACAAATGAACACAACCAAGAACATGTGATTTATTACACTAGTAAGAGTCTTTTGGACTCTGAAACTCGATACTCACATGTGGAGAAACTCGCTCTAGCCACAGTCATTGTGGTCCAAAAGTTTCGTCACTATATTTTTCTCCCCACCACTACTGTTTACACGGATTCCAACCCCATGTACTACGTTCTGACACGATAGGTGCTTGGGGGAAAATAATCACGTTGGATCGTGATCCTCCAGGAGTTTGACCTAGAATTTGCCAAAAGTAATTCCAAGAAGTCCCTTGTCTTTGCAAAGCTTATATGTGGCCTTCCCCGTACTACTGAGAATCTAGAGCCCTCTGATTCCTTACCCAATGAATCACTATTTCTCATTATTACGACACATCCATGGTATGGAGACATCATTTGGTACCTCTAGACCTTACGATACCAGCCTATTGCCTCCCGAGATGAACATCGCCGTGTTCGCCACCAGGCTAAAAATTAGCTTATTTTGAATGATACCCTATATCGTCATGGTGTTGATTCTATCCTACATTGTTTCCTTACACACAAAGAGGCTGAGATCGTCCTTAATGATTGCTATACTAGAGCTTGTGGTGGTCATCTTTCTGGGTTGGCTACTGCCCATAAAATCCTGCATGCTGGGTACTTCTGGCCATCTATTTTCAAGGATTGTATTGAAACGGTCAAGAAATGCCCACCTTGTCAAATTTTTACTTCCAAGAAATGCACACATCCAACTCTGCTCCATCCCATCGTAGCAGTTGGCCCTTTTTCAAAATGGGGCATAGACTTCGTGCAATGTAGACCTACCTCAGCTAGGGGGCATGGCTACATCATTGTGGCTGTTGACTATTTTACAAAATGGGCTGAGGCAATGCCCACATACACCGAAGACGGTAAAACTGCTACACTTTTCTTATTTAACCATATTATCGCAAGATTTGGGATTTCTAGGGCCATCGTGACCGATCATGGATCACATTTCAAAAATAAAATGATGGTAGAGGTTAGCATAAAATTAGGGTTTTGACATGATAACTCTACACCCTACTATCCACAAGCCAATGGCTAGGTTGAAGCGATAAATAAAGTATTAAAAACAATGCTTCAACGAATGTTAGGGAAGGCCAAGTCAAACTGGAATTTACAGCTCTTCTCCACACTTTGGGCCTATAGTACTACTATTAAAACTTCCAGCGGTTTTACACCTTTCCAATTAGTATACGGGCTGGAAGCTACTCTCCCAATAGAATGTGAGATCCCTTCTTTAAAACTGGCTGTCGAATTATTACCCAACACTACCATAGATGAAGAAAGATTCATGTACCTAAATAAACTTGATGAAACTTGGTGTGATGTTGCCTTAGCTAATGAGGTACACAAACGAAGAATGAAAGTTCAATATGACAAGACTGTCCAACCCCGTTCCTTCGATGAAGGAGACCTGGTCTTAACCTACGACCAGAAGCATTACAAGCTGGGGGCAGGCAAAATCGAGTCTATGTGGCATGGACCCTATGTTGTTATCCATGTTTTAGAGAAAGGAGCATATGAACTGGTTGATTACAACGGGATACCACTGGGAGAGCCCCGAAATGGGCTCTACCTCAAAAGATACTATGCCTAGGTCATCTAGCATAGGGTCTTTGTAAATATTGTTTATAGTTTGTTGTGTGTCTTAAACTTTAAGAGGTGTGTCTTTTGTGTGATTTAGAGTGTGTTTTTTATAAAACCCTACTTATGCACATCTTTTGTCTCATGGACAGATGACTTCCTTCATTGGTTTTGCTGATGGTTCTCATTGGTATATGCTTAGCATTGCATCTGCAGCTTGGGTATTGTACTCTCCTACAAGTGAACCGGTGAGTTCAGGGGGTATTCTTTTAGGTCCCTCCACTAACAAGCTAGCAGAGTATCAAGTTGTGGTCGCTTTGTTGACAGAAGCCCTAGCTAATGATGTAAGGGAAATTAGGGTTTGCTTGGACTCTGAGCTGGTTGTCCAACAACTTAATCGAGTCTACACTATCCGTAACCCCATGCTTCTTCATACTTTTCAAAGAGTCAGGTTGTTAGAGAGGTCTTTTGAGCAAGTCACTTATCAACACATTCTAAGACATTTAAATGCAGTGGCAAATTCCTTACCTAATTATGTTTTGGATTGGTATATTGCTCATACATGAAAGTCCATTTGAAACATAAATCAAAACATGTAAATTCATAAATAGCTGAACATCTCACACATCACATTTTATCACACACACTACTGTAAATATAAAATTCTGTCATGTATATATATAAACTGTAACATCAAGATACAAAATGGGCTAAAGCATCCCTAGCTTTCAGTGCCCTCAAAAATTTCAGGACCATAAAAAGTTCATAAATACATAGGCAAAAATATGAAGCTCCGAAGCTTTCAATAATACATATACAAAAAGAAGATCAAAATAGACTAATCCTCCTACTGTGCATCATAGCATGCAATGGCCTCGGACACTCTGCGGAGTAGCCTCGAAAACCATTCAAAAACACCCACGGTGTGGTACTGATAACGCCTAGGTACCCTGTCTGTGGCTACATCAGGGATATCCACAGTCAAATGCTGTAGGTTTTCCTCCACATCTCCAAGCTCCTCTTCATCTTCGGAGCGGTACGCCATCATGTCTCTCGTGCCTACTCACCTAGCAATAGCCTACATCCCCACTGGACGTGCAGGTCCAATGTCTGTATGAATACACTTTTTGTTATCTCAATGTTATAAACCATAAAAATGAAATAAAATAAAAAAAATTCCAGAAAAAACAGTTTGGACGGTGTCTTTACTTACCACCCCACATCTCACCCTTGGGTAAAACCAAATCTGGAGCATGATGAAAATATGCCCCATCTTAGGAATAATCCTCTATCATAAGCAACCGGTTTCTCAACCAGTGAAAGAATCCAGCCCCATAGCTAACTTTAGGATCTGCACCGCCAAGGCGTGGCATAGCTATAACCAATGCTTACATCCTGGGATCTTTAGGCTATAGCCTAGTGATAGTTACCTATGGTCTCAAATGTGGAATCTGCTGTAACGCGAATGCCACCAGCACTGCCCTGTATCCGAATTGCTTCAATGTTCCCCTCCTACATTTGGTCAACTTCTTCTTCAAACATACTAGCATGCTCTCACACCAGTTAAAAATGGTAGGCTCCATACACTGCAGAGCGTATAGCATATGAGACCAAGTAGTAAGGTGGGCAGATTTTGTTCTCGCCACCTTACCAATAGTGTATACCACAATCCTCAATGGGCGATTCACTATGGAGAGAATATTTAGTTTCTCGGATTGAGCTTATGTGCCCAATGCACAATGCTGGCCTATTATGTCATCCAAGGAGTGTTCTCCTCCTCAAGCCCCAGATAAGACTGCATGATTCCCCATCATGGATAGATCGGTCAAAAAGTATATATCTTCTATCTCGATGGGAAAGATGTGGACACCTACAACAAAATGTTCTTGATCAGGATCCCACATGCTAATGATATACTCAAGTAGCCAGATGTGTGCTTTCATACCAGGCACTTGAAAATATTTCGGTTGTCCACAATTTCTTAGGGCTTCGACGGTAGGTGGATCAGTAGCAGCATGTACGTCGGAAGTCTCATGCTCCCTTTCTTTCCAGATGACCATAATGCACCTACAACATACAAATTTCACAATTAGAACACATGACATGATTAAAAACATAATAATACATTTTGAAGCAAATCTTGAGCATGAATTCAATGTTTTAGCATTCTAGGGTTTTGTTTTTCTCTCCTTAGGGTTGCAGCGGCGCTACTATTTTTTGCCGACAGAGCACCGTCGGCGACTGCTCCTTCAGTTCCTAGGGTTTCATTTGCTTGTATGCCATGGACAGGGTGCCTACGGCGCGCTTGCCCCGACTGGAAGGTATTTTAACATATTTTCTACCATTGTAATTGCTCAATGAAGGTCGGTTTTGCTATTTATAATAAAAATTTACAATTCTACCTTCTACCTTGGTTTCAAAATCATGGTAAAAATTGTTTTTAGAGATGTGAGTCTAAACATGAAAGAAGGAAAATGGATGCTTGTAGAGGATAGAAGGGAAAATACTTCGTTACTTACCTCTTACATGATGAACGAAGAAGCGATGGAGTAGGATGATCCTTGCCAAAACCGCCAATAGAACTCCCACCAATCCAAACCAATTCTCCAAAACTCACAAATGGTAAAAATGAAATGGTAAATATTTCTTACCCCACTTTCTATTTATAGATTATTTGAGATTTTAAAAAATACATTCCAATTTATATATTTTGAAATCCAAATTGTTTAAGTGAAAGTGGATTTTTATTTTTATTTTCTATAGTTTTGGAAAAATGGGTTCTAATGGTATTTTTTGAGTTTTTCAGGGTTAATGCTAGGTTTTGGCTCTGAGACAAGCCATTTTTGTCTTTTGGGGATTAGGGAAAAACTAAAAAAGTACCGAGCGTCCTTATACACTTTCTACATGCTCGTTAAAATTCCAGTAGAAAGGTGTCGAGTCCACTTTTTCGCTTTTTAAAACTCGTTAAAAATGGCTTATGAAAAAAGAACCTCGTTTGGGAGTTATATTTAAGCTCTTTTTAGTCTCCTCAAAACACAAAAATATTGCCAAGTGAACTTGTTACGTTCCCGCTTGTAAAAGAATCTGAACGGTCGACTAGTCAGGGGTAGGTTATCTCTTTTTCGAACCGACTGGCCTTATCTATGAAAAAGGACCCTTTTTAGAGTCTTCTTAGTCATTTTAGACTCTCTAAACATGAAACAACAGACGAGTTTACTTGAGTTGGACTCGTAAAATATACGATGTAAGACCCTATTTTGGGAATGAACCCCTCCTTTCTCAGGTTCATAAAAATATGAGAATGGACTCATCACTTGATGAGCTTCAATGAGTGTTTGTTACCCTCTTTGGATTCGTAAAAATGAAAAGAGGCACTCGCCTTTCGAGGTGGGGAAATTAAAGGAAATGGGAATGGTTTTCATTTTTGTATATGGAAGTACTCTACAGTCCACCTTTGAACATGGCACCTGTTTGCGTTTGCATGTCTGAACAGCTTGGGTTTTCAGTTTGTCCTCGGGTCGATCCATTCTTGTGAGTCAGTTGAATCCTTTGAGTCAATTCAAAGGATGCTCCATTATATTCCTTACATTACACCTGGTTCTATTCTCGTGAGTCAATACTGCCAAGTCGTGTGTCGTGTTGCCCAATTGTTCAAAGGTCCCCTCTCTTAAAAAAATAACCCATCAATAACTTCACTTGTCCTCAAAATTCAGTCATGTCTAAGTCGGTCCTATTATTCCAAATAAACTTTTATTCTCAGTTTCATGTCACTTATGTGGGAATCATTATGGCCCTCCTATGGCAGGGTCTATTCAGGTCGACTTCATATCACTATCCAGGATTTAGACCTAAAAACCTAGGCAGTACCTTGGCCTGCATGCCTCAATGGTAGGTTACCTCGCTTTCAACATGATTTTACATCATTGGCTCTTGATTGAAAGATCTCACCGAATGTTCAACTTCAAGTCCTTTAATTGCATTCGATGATTTGTACTGGGATATCTTGGGAATCATTGACATCAATGGTGATTTCCCTTGCACTTGTTAACAGCTGACATCAATGACTGGTAATCAAGTGGTCTCTACCATGTTCGACATCAAGACATTGTAATCACATTGTTAGATTCATATTGTTCAGAGATTGGGATGAATACCATGAGTGATTAGGCTTTATCATCATCATTGCCTACGCTTAGCGGAGATTGGGATGAATACCATGAGTGATTAGGATTTATCATCATCATTGCCTACACTTAGGTTGTGTTTAGAGATCATTTAGAGTCATGACACAGATCCACATTTTATGTTTGGTGGCTATGTTCTATATTTCAAATGAGAGGCATAGCTCTACTTTGTATATCTCATAGCTATGACTTATCTCTTGCATAATTCAATCATGGATCTATAGTGTATCATTGGTAGCCATGACATAGTCATCATCATAGATCTACATTGTATTGGTCCACAACTATGATTGGATAAGAGTCAGTTATTGGTCTTTTATGAGTCTATCTCTCTTTGCCTCTATGTCAGATGGAAAACTTGAAAAGCATTTCACCTATCACATTCTTCTAGATTCATACTTTGGGGGGCATTATGTTGCACATGAAAATCCGAACATTGCCTAGTCAACCTTCAAATGACTTTCTTGTTGCCTGTCAACCTCTCAAAAAGCATGACCTGGATCACCTTGGCCATTTTTTGCCCTAACCTAGAAGGTACAACACTCTTTCACCTTTTCCACAGAGCACCGTAGGCGCCTCCGTCATTTGATCAAGGAGCGTCATTGACCCTTTGCAATGGGAAAAAACCCTAGGTCAGCGCTCTGTCTAGTTTTCCTAGAAGCGCCGATGGTCTCAAAAGGGGAAAAAAAAAGTTTCTAGAAGGTTCCGTACAAAATCCTTCGTGGAATTAGTTTCTGCATGTATGGAAGAGGTGGCATTTGCCTGCCTCACCTATAGGGATCTTATTCCATCCTTTTGTCAAGTTATCCTATGAGTTTTTGGCCTATAAATGAAGCTTCTATGAAGAGAGTCAGAGAGACCAAAAAAAGCATCCTTATGCTGCTAGTTTGAAGTCATGATAGAAGCAAAGTAGAGGTAGCTTATAGCTTGAGAGTTCTTCATTGGAGTTTGTAGACATTTGTTGAGACCGAAGTTTTCAACATCAAGGCATTTGGTTGTAATTCTTCTCACCCATTATTAATACACAAACATTTCCCTTTCCTATATTTGATTATTGTGTTTGTGATTAAATATTATTGAATTCCTTGATCATCAATATGGATAGTTGAATGTCATGATGCTCTCATTTTTTCATTTGTCTTGTGATCCTTATTGCAAGTATTGAATCGTCTCAAGGACTTTTTGGAGAACAAATAAACAAGTCTACAGTTGAGGTATATGATGTGCTATGTTAATTAATTTGACTATTCAAGGGAAGGATATGTGGTTGTGATTCTTTTGTTCTGTAGTTGTGTTTTGCATTACAGAGGAACAAGCAGTGTCAGCACTGGTTGAGAATTCCTAGTAACCTGTAGGCGTCAGATCAAAGGAAAATTGTGTATCATTAAAAATGCATTTTCTCATAATGCATGTTTATACATTAGTAGGAAAAAGCATTGTGTTAATGATGTATATTTACTAGAGACATTAAACATTGTTTAATAGGAATGGTGGTTACAATTTCAAGTATTCTTAATGTTTTATGAAGTGTCTCCTTCACTTTCAATGCTAAGTGATAACACTTCCATTTTTACATGTGATTGTAGATAAAAGTGTTAATTCAAAACATAGTAAATGATTTTGTTAGAAGCACTCACTATATGTTATAGACAAGCATTGAAAGCCATGCCAATAGACAAGTGACCACTTAATATTTTGGTCAGAAGAAAATATTGACCCATTGTGGTGTATGTTATTGGTAACGGATTAATGGTGTTGAAAAAGTAAATGACTAAATAGAACATATTTGTAATTGATTATTAGAGTTAAAAAACACTTATGAGTATATGATTATATGGAAAACTAAGAGAATTTTTTCTACGACTAAAAATTTCACCTTATGATTATGTTATGAAATTTGCGCTAACCAATAGTTTTGGATACTATTAGTATTTTTGTGACTTTATGAAAAACGAGATCATTGGAACTGTTCATTGTTGTTAGTTGAGTTTCAACAAAGGAAGCTCATTTGGAAAGTTGAGTAATGATGATAGAGGTATGTAATTTTACGATTGTGCATAAATTGAATATCAGTCATGTCAAAATACACAAAATTATATCACCTGCTATGCAAGGAATGGGGTGATACAAATCATTATATTGCACTTATGATTTTTTTTAATTAGGACTGAGAAGTCGATTGTTTATTCCTATTGAATAAAGATAACATATAAAGTTGATTGAAATCGTTCATAGGTGGGAACAGTTACATGAAATATTAATTGTTATACAATTTGATATTGTGACTAACCATTCATGGAGAAGTGTAGACATCAGGGACTTGGTTATGGAAATAATATAGAGAGCCATGATGGGAACCAAAGTTCCATGACTACAAGCAACCAAATGACATGAGAGACATTTGGCACATGTGAAACTAAAAAGAATAATGTACAAGAGGTACATGTTTACATATTTGTACAGAAGGTACATGTTTCCCCTTGGCCAACTAAGCACCAGTATGCAACCATGGTGACACCCAAGTGTAAGACATTTTGTTAAACTTATTTCTGCATGAATTTACACTGTAAGAGACTTTCACGAGAGTAGGGGATCCGTGAATACCCTCTGGGTATCATGGTGTTGGGAAAGGAAGTGCTTGAGCTCGGTGAAGCACCCTGAATACCATAGGTAGGAGATACACTCAAGAATGGGTATCGTCCTTGTGTTGGGTAGTTTGGATTAGTACTCGGAGTACTGTTGGAACTATGTTTGTTTGGATGGAGGGAATCCAAGAGGAACCAGAAAGAATTTAATAATACTTGTAAAAAAATATATGCGCTTTCGTTCCTATGAGATAATGTGCTTATCTATCAATAAATATGGTAAACATGAATCCTTGAACCATTGTAAATCCTGAAATTAAAAAGTGTTGGATTATTGATTTATGCCTATACGGTTGATGTTGATCATAGTAGACATACAATGGTATGTTTCATATATCGGGTTGGTGGCCTAAAAACACATGATGTAATACTGTTAAGCCAAAGGATTAATGTATGCATGAAGAATTTCCATAAAAATGACACTCTAAAAGAGGTCCAGTAAAACATTTTTTTACTTATGCAATATTTTGTTTACATTAGAAGTATGTATGAATATGATGATATTCTAGATAGACGTTGTGATGCCGTATAGAGAACAGGTTAGAGGAAAACAAAGCTGAAAGACATCGCAAAGGATGCAGAAGCAAGCAACGAGAACCTAGAGGGAAATGAACACAAAGCTTGGACGAATATGTAACATTGAGGACGGTTTTAATTATAAGGGGGAAAGGATGTAACATCCCCTTAATACCATACCAGGAAACGTGAAGCGTAAGTAAAAAGAATTGTAAGTACTAATCCTAAATTCATCAAATTATGGATGAAATTAATAATGTTAGGAGACCTAAAGCGTTGCACGACTAAAACGAAGTTTGGGGACGCATCCACTAGGGGGAAAGTTGAAATGACGAGTGGAGCCTTGGGAACTCGAAGAAGAATAACTATTCCCTTATCGACCTAATCCCTTAGGTGTCATCCTAAGTTGAAGTAAGTCATGAATATGATTATTACTTGCTTAACAAATAGTGGGCCTGTATGATCCTCTTTTAGCATCAAGTGCCAAAGAGACCTCCCTAAAAGTTTTAATAAGAAGCTCAAAGCTTTCTCTTGAAAGAAAATTACAGTCAATAATATTTTCTTTAAAATTTAATCTACATGAATTATTATCACAAAAGTGTGATGAAAGTATTTTAATACGTGAAGGGAGATGACTTACATGTTGTATATAAATACCTATATTAAAGGTGTGTGTGTGTGTGTGTGTGTGATTTTTTAAATGTGTTTGGGGGGGACTTCAAATGAGTGAGGAAAGGTTCTTGTGGAGAGTTTTCATGGTGAGTGGGGGATAGTTTCTTCGACTGTACGGAGAGGCCGTACGGTTTGTGGATGATTGGTTACTTTTTTTTGGATGCAAGCAAGTTTTTCGAGTCACATTTAAGGGTTTATTCCGGCTTCTCTCACATTTGTTGGTTTTTATCCTTCGGTAAGTTTAGGGATTACCTTAACCTATTTACCTGTCAGTGATGGAGGGAGAGGATTTGCTCAATTATTCCTTTTATTTGTTGTTGGATTAGGACATATGGACCCTAACAAACTATGGCGGTCATGCCTAGGTGGAGATCACACCTATCCCGAGGGTTGTAGGTAGTGGAGAGGCGATTTTTGGGTCTCCTTTGCTGGATGTGTGGAACCTTCTCTTTTGGGCCATAGTGGGCGGAAGAATAAGATGCAAGCTCGATACCATCTCTTGATAGGAGTGAAGGAGATCCTCGATCTATTGGTGTACAGGAAACAAAGGCTGCTACGGATAGGCTTGGTTTGTTACCGGTTTTTTTAGAATATTGTGGTGGTGGCTTTGTGGAATTTGCTGGGGGTCTGTCGGAGGTCTTGGAAGCCTCGTTTGTTCAAAATGGGAGTCATGGGACCATTTGGAAGTGAGGGATAGGCCCTGGTAACAGCTCGGTGGAGGCAATCAGAGCTGGGAACAGTGGGGGTTGTTCGAAAACCAAAAAATAGTTGGATCCATAAGACAGAGGCCATTAAATACTCATTGGGGGAGGATATTGAGTGGAAGGAGGAATCTTAGATGGTCAAGAAGACTTTGGTAGGGAGAGAATTGGGGAGAACCTTCACTAAACAGATGGTGGTTAAATGGGTGGAAGCGAATTGGCGATATCTCCTCGACACGGTCTCGACTGTGGTGGATCTAGTAAGGGGTTGGTTTGCTTTTAATTTCACTGAGGTTGAGTTGGTTCAGAAGGTCATTTCTCATAATTGGTCCCTGGACCACACTCCATAGCTTCTCAAACCCTAGGATTCTATGTTTGATTCTAGCAGGGAAAGAATTAATGTGGTGTCGATTTGGGTCTGCTTGCCAGGGCTCCCACTCCATTATTGGACTGATTTTCACTTTTGAAATATTGGAAATATGCTTGGCTAGTTCTTGGAAGCTGATTTTTCTTTTAGAGAGACTTTTCAACAAAAGGTTTCCAAGATCCTGGTCAGGTTGAATGTGAGGGAGGGTTTTCCTACAGAAGTGAACCTTCGATGGGGTCTTTATTGCTACCAGCAGGCCCTAGATTATGAAAATATTCCTTTTCGACATCGACGATGTCACGCTTATGGGCATCCGATCTCTGAATGCAAGATGGTGGTTCAAACTCTAAATGGTCGTCATCGTCAAACAGGAGGGTGGTATGGGGGTAAGGTAAAAAATATAAAGGTTTCCATGTCCCCTTTGGCACAGTCTGTTCAGCCTACAGAAGTTGTGGAGAGTGGGACATAGATAGAAGAGGTGAATATAGTTCCTTTTCCAATGGTGGGTTCGTGGTCTTCACTTGAGCCTTTGCTTTCAGAGGGACTTCCCTTTCTGGGTACTGCTCCTTTCCTCCCGTCTCATTCTCTGAATATTTTTACTAGTTATGTTAATCTTAATGGCTTGGTTTGGGCAAAGAGTCTCAAGAATCTGAACATTTCCTGGCCTGAACAGTTTCTAAGGTCTTTATCTGCTATGACCTTGGAGGAGTCTAACTTGTCTATCCTTTTGGCCCCCCCTTGGAATGGTTGTCCTGCTCACTCTTCCCCTTGTATCGGTCCCTCAAAACCTCTCGAAACCCATTGTTGAGTTCTCTTCCCTGCCTTTATATGATTTTTCCCTTGGAAGAGAGGTTGAACCCTCTTCTCCCCTCCCAGACTCACCTGATTTGGGTTACTTTCTTAGGTCTAGCTCCAAGTCTGCTGGGGGCATAGGGTTGGATCCAGGTCAAGTTCCCAAGGGCAGAGGAAGAAGGTCCCATATGGTGAAGGCTCAATCTAGAGCGAAGAAAGATCTTTTGGAAGGAAAACAACAATCCATTGAACGGAAACTTAGAATTGTGTATGTCCAAAAGAAGGGTCGAAGATGAAAGTTATGTCATTCAACGTCTAACGTCTAGCTGGTCCCCATAAAAGATCAGCACTCAAACGGGTGGTGAGTTTGGTGCACCCAGATATTATGATGCTACAAGAGACTTTAGGGTTAGGTGATGTGGTGATGCACCCAGATATTATATATGAAACTTATTGTGATCTGAATGGATACATCTTGGATTTGAATGTAGAGATACCGAGATATTATATATGAAACTTATTGTGATCTGAATGGATATATCTTGGATTTGAATGTAGAGATATCATTTGGTTTCCTGCATTGAGTCTCTTAACCACCGTTTGTGTTTTTCCTCTATAGAGCATGATTGTATGCATTTTGGATATTGTATTGATGCCTGTGAGATCTGAATGTAAGTGTATGCATTTTTATTGATGTCTATGATATCTAAATGTAAGTGTATGTGTTTTTATTGATGCCTGTGAATCCAGTTTGCAATAGATTTTGTGATCTGAATGCTACGATTATGCCCATGTTTTGGCCAAGACTATGATTTGAAAATATATCATGCCTGCAATTTCAATTAAGAAATACATTGTGATATGAACATATTTAATGTCTATGATTTCCTTAAGAAAAGTATTGTGAACTGAATAGATTTGATACATCTTGGATCTGAATAGGTCTCATTTGACTATGTGCACTTTTGGATTAATATTAGTGAATGATATTTGTATATATTTCCTGCATTTGGATATTATAATGACTTCTTGCAATTTATGGATAAGAGATCAAGTTAATATTACATTGACTGCCTGTGTTTTGGATTAAGATCTGTGATTGATATTTATATTGCCTACATTTCGATATATCCCTACCTTCGATTTCCAAGATCTGGAACGCACACTTCCTAATCATGCGTTTTGACCCAACAATTGATTTGGTTTACAGTCATTGTGTATCGATTTTCTTTTTCAGCAACCAAATATGTTCACATAGTAAAGAATCTGGTTTTGTTATAAATAATGGGTAAACCTTGTCTGGGAATTACTTTTGGACCCAATGTCTTTGTTCGATTTTGGATTTTTAGTTAACTGTGTTTTCGATCTGCAATCGATTCAAATTATTCCATCTCATGATGCGTAGCTTGTGAATTATAAATTGTTTTGTTCAAATTATTCCATCTCAGTCTATATCTATAGCTTGTGGTTATAAAGCGTTTTGTTGAAATCCTTCCATTGCAGGTTTAACCTGTAGTTTTTTTGGATATTAAATCGTTTGTTAACCTCTTTGTTGAGTATAACTGGTTTATGTTATAGATTCGACTTCACAAAAATGCTATTAGGATATGGTTTAAATTCTCGTATAGGTATAAAAAATAGGTGCAAATGTATTACCTTATATCCTAGGGTTAGCGTGACTATTTTTATTTATTTTAATTATATTTTGGCAACAATTTCATATATTACCATAATCATGAAAGGATTTTCGATAATAAATGGTAGAAGAGTAAAGGTCAATATATGTATAAATGCACTAGCTAATGGGAGTTCCCTATATTATTATATGGATATCCAAAGAAGAAGTTTAGGAACTTATCATCTGGAATGTAATGGGTAATTTACAGATGTGTTAGGGTGTAAATACTGGTAGGAAAAATGGTTGTTATAAATGGTAGAATAGTGTATTTTACAAATGAAATTGCACTCTGGAATTTTGGGTGTATTCCATCCATTTCAATAATAAGGATGGCATGCCCTTTGTTTATGAACAAAAACATGATAAGGATTAGTCATGATTAAAGGTTTTTAAAATGTTATGATGACTAATAATTTTAAGTCTCATACTCATAGACAAAGTATCCCTTTGATTAAAATACTATCTTAACTTGAAACTTGGAGAGTTTTTGTTTATAACCTTGAAAGTGGATTCGTCTCCCAGCTCGAGGATGGCTTTAGATGGATAAACATACGTCAAATGAAGCATATGGTTGGGAAGAGCATTAGAGGAAATTTGGGGTGTAAAATAGGCCTTATAAGAAAAATATCCAACAATAAATTATTGTGAGTTGGAATTCAAGAACCAATAGAATTTCAATAAAATGATTCAATCATAATGGTTGACTTGACATATTTGTCATAACAAAAACTACTATTTTTTTTTGTATTTTCAACATATCTCCCCGTGTCTTTACTCAAATTTCGAGCGGAAGGACTTGTTGGATGCATAATTAAATTTTGCATCCAACGAGTACCCGCACTGCATACTTTGGACGGACCCCGATGACCCACAAATAATAAAAACTTGAAATGTGATGATTTAAATTATGCATCCAACGATTCCTCCCGCTCGAAATTTGAGTAAAATCACATGGAGATATGTTGAGAATACGAATAAAAAAAGTAGTTTTTTTCTTTCTTCGTCCAAAATTAATAAATTTATTTTATTATTTTAACTATTATTTTATCATTTTACTTAGGAGGCCCATTTTATACCTCAAATTTCCTCTAATGAGTCGTAGACATGCTTTCAATTGCCCAAGCTAAAAGAAGTATTTGTAATGGTTAGCTTTTTTTACGGACTTATTTTATCTTTTTTTATGAAACTTATGCTCTTGGATTTGTAAGCTGATATATAGTACTAATATATATGTTGAGTTTGCATGACTTCAAGTGGTGGTTGCAGAAGTTGTGTCCCAATGGTGGAAAGGCATTGTGATAACTCTCGAAAGACAATGTAGAGTAAATTAGTTGTATATGTGCATACTTTTTAATTACCTTATTTTATCATCTAAAGCATATCTAACATTGTCGTTTTCTTCAGTCAAGAGACACATGTTTCATCTCTAACGGTTGTGCCCAGTAGATCAAATACAAAGTATGGTACATTGTTATGGAGGGTGTTAACTACAATTAAAAGAAAAGGTTAATGTGTAATCGTTATCTCATTCACAGGATAATTTTGTGGCTAATGTAACGCTTGTGCCTCATTATAATTTTCAAAAATATTTACTTATGTAGAATGGAATTAAAGTGATTATATTTTGTAGATTCGTAACCATAAAAGAGTGGTGATGGTTAATTAAACAATTATTCTAAAGTTATTGGATGTGACTAAATGTAAGTAGATGAAGAAATTTTATACTTCCCATCTAGAGAATCTATCCAGCTATTTGGGGTATGTTACACCTCTCGACTACCTTCCTGAGTTTGAACTTGGGTCACCATGTAGAGCAAGACCTATCAAAACAACCCGTGATAGTAGGATTTGACCATGCTTTTGCATCTTAAAATTCAATTGCTATTTTTAATTTAATATCAAATCCATGCTCCAATTATTTTTTTAAAAATAAAATTTTAAACAATACATAGGTATATAAATATATATATTTTAATATTTTTGTATTGCTATATATTTTTTCAAGGAAAAAAAGCATAACTTGTTATTCATAATGATGAATTAAAGTAACATAGGTAAATCAATATATATCTTCTCTATACATTGGTCATCCCTTATCAAATTTTTTTTCTTTACGATCAATGTGTGTCTTTTTTACTAATAACAAGATCTAAAACTAGAATAAATCGCAATCATTAAAATACAAAATCATTAAAATACAAAATACTGACATAACTTCTCTATGTCTATCTAATAAGTATAACACTTAAAAAATAGGACTTATAGATACTCTCTAATCACAAAAGGTGTGCATTTGCATACTATCCCATGCTTAATCACAATACACTTCTCCACAAAGCTATGAGATTTGAATGTTGCTTTGACTTTCATATTTCGTTCTTCAAACACAATGAAGAAAACCTTCATCATATCCCAAAGTATTTTAGGATAAACAGACAACATTAGTGTTAAAATGTGTGTATATATGTCTGAAGGAGAGATAATTGATTCAAATCTTTAATTTTGTCTTTCCAATGATCAAATGAGGAGACATTTAGATTGGCTTTCCCATCTGCCCAGTCTACAATTGCTTGAGAATCTACAACCACCTATAAATAAGTGGCATCTATGTTATAAAAAGAAAAATAATAAACCCCTTACTGTAATAAGTTCATCCCTATAATTTGTACCTTCCCCACAACATCCAAATTTGATATTTAATCAACCTGTTGATTTTGATGAGAATACCAGCTCCACATTGACCATTTTGAGATTCCCTGTAAAAAACCTAAGAAGATTATCATCATAAAAAGAGGGAATAAATATTATTTGGATGGTATTCCTATTGATTTCTCATGGATTTCTTTAGAAGCTCCAACAATTTTAGAAATAACCAAATTAAAATTTACTTGATATCTTAAAAAAGAACATTGTTTCTATGCCTACAAATCTCCCACATAAAAAACAGTGGTAACTTTTGAGTGTAAGTGATTGTGCTTAATCCATTGCATTAGATATTGTTCAATAATTAGGTTTGTCCAATAGTAAGGTACGTGAAGGAAATTTTCTACCTCCATCCATACATGTTGAGCAAACTTGCATAAAAAAACAAGTGGTCCATCGATTCCTCATTGTTTTTATATAAATGGCAAATATTTGGTCCAATACTACCCCTTAGAATATAATAATCCTAGGTCATAATTTTATTTTCCAGAGATAACTAACAAAAAACCTTAAGTTTTAAAGGCTCCCACCACTTCCATATCTGTTTATACCACAATTTTTATTTTGTTTCCATAGAGGATGTGATGATATCCAAGTAGGTGAATTGTTTTGTGACGTGATATCTTATGAGGATCTCTTAGCCAATCTAAAACAATTCTTCTCTTTAGATATTTTTCCTCGATGATTTCATTCCACAATACCTTTCCCATAATGCCTCTCCATAAAAATATTAGTTCCAAGGCATTCCCCAAATTGAAAATATTCTTATGTCCCCACCCTCCTAGCTTATTAGGCAAAGAAATTCTATCCTACTTGATAAGATGTAAACCTTCCTTACACTTTTTCCCTATCCATAGAAAACAAATCATTCTTTTTTGAATTATATTAAGTGTATAATTTGGTATTTTAGCTAAAGAAATCCAATATACATGTATGCTTTCTAATATAGACTTTATAAGAATGAAACTACTCCCAAGGGAAAGCCATCTGAAGCACCAATTTTCTATCTTTTTCTCAACCTTCCTTAAAATACAGATCCAATCCTACTTTAGGTAGAATTTTGGTTTGAGAATGTTATCAACGGATTTAAACCCCAAGCCAGTAGGATCCATCTTACAAGGGATAAATACTTTAATCTAACTCAACACTTCATCTTCATGGGCATCGAATGAAAAACTTGATTTTTGTACATTGACCTACATCTTGAATGCCTCCTCGAATATATTAATAATACCCTGAAAATTTGTCCATTCATCAATTATACCTTTTCAAAAAAGTAAAACATCATCTATGAAGAGAAAATGTGTTATAAAATGCTACTCCTTATAGTTTACCTTATTTCCTAGTTTTTCCTATGAGTCTTCTTAGTCCTTCAATCACTAGTAGAAACATCAATGGAGACAAAGGGCACCCTTGCGTTAGTCCCCTGAAACCTTTGAAGAAATTAGTAGGAGAACCAGTAATCAACACAACAAAATTCATTGGACTCACGCACCCCATGATCAAGTTAACCACTTCCAAATTCAATCATATTTTAAAGAGTATTAATCTCATAAATGTCAAAATAACTTTGTCATAGGATTTAACAATATCAATTTTTAGTATCAAATCTTTCAAATTGTTTACTTGATCAAATGTGGACTTTCCCATGCCACCCCCATTGCATCCAATATTTGTCTGTTGTAGAAAAAGTGCAATTGTTCCTTTGAAATGGTCTAAGCAATAATGGCTTCAATCTGTTTGCAATTACCTTAGAAATCATTTTATAAACAATATTACAGAAGGATATAGGCCTAAATTCATTGAATGTATCTGGTTGAGAGGATTTTGGAATTGGAGTTATAAAAGTGTCATTAATTTCCCCTAACACTTCACCAATAGTTCTTGATTCTTTGACAACCTGTAGAAGTTCTTTCCCATTAAGAATGAAAAAAGGAAAAAAAATCCATTGTCCACCCATATATAATTAGGATTTTGGATTTGAAAAAGTGTTTTAATATCTCTTCAATTTCCTTTAGTGCCTCAAGTCCCCAAACACTTTTTGGATCTTCAATAGAAAACAGAGAAGGGTAACTTTGTAAAACTTGCATTTGAGATCCTAGAATATTTCCATCTGCCTCCTAAAAGAGAAGACCAAAATGGTCAACTACCACCTCCTCCAGTTTTGATCGAATGACTATATTATTCCCTTTCATCCCTTTAACTTCCCAAATAGAGTTATCAATTCTTCTTTGTTCGACATATTTGTGGAAAAACTTCGAGTTATTGTCACCCTGTGACAGCCAAATGGAACTACTCTTAAGTCTCCAAGACTCCTCATCGAGTCTCAATATTCTATCTTCCCTTGCTTCAAAAGTACCTAGCTCATTATTTTCCAAAACAAAGAATACCCCAGAGGAGTTGTTTAAGTATCTTAAATGGATTTCCTCCTCAATATTAACTAGTTCCTCTTTCAAATCTTGCTTCTTCTATGTTTCCCAAACAACAACCTCATTTTTCAAAATTCTTAGCTTGTATTCCAATTAATTCATAGTTGAACCCTTAGCATAACCTCACAAGGATACCCATTTATTTTGAACCATAGAAGTGAAGTTCTCTTCCATAATCCACAAATGGTTAAATTTAAAGGGAAAATTAACCTTAATAGTCTCCATTTCAAATTGTAATATGATGGACAAATCATTAGAAATATTGGTATTGCATGATCATGACCTAAATTTATAAGTTGTTGAGTTCTGTAAATTGTGAGAAGCAGGTCTTGGGGTCAAATCCTCGAGTGGCTATACATCGCTATTTAAGGGCCTCACTTGTATATATATGTATATATATATGTATATGTATGTATATGTATATATATATATATGTATGTATATGTATATATATAGATAGATATACATATATATATATATATATATATATACATATACATATATGTAGATATATATATACATGTATATACATATACATGTGTATATATATATACATACACATATATGTAGATATATATATACATGTATACATACATGTATATATACATGTATATACATATATATGTATATACATATACATGTATATATGTGTGTGTGTGTGTGTGTGTGTGTGTGTGTGTGTGTGTGTGTGTGTATATACACATGTATACATATACATATATATCTATATATCTATATATATCTATATATATACATATACATATATATACATATACATATACATACATATACATATATATCTATATATATCTATATATATACATATACATACATATATATATATGTATGTATGTATATATATATATGTAGATATAAATGTATAGATA
>LPNX010093341.1:202625-231094 GCA_001517045.1 Pseudotsuga menziesii
ATACATGGTTTGGTATGGTTGGACAGCCACTGGGATGTTGTTGAAAATGTAACTTCAAAAGATATTATTTTGTATATTTGTTATATTATTATTGTACCTCCCTTCGGAGATGGTTTTCCTTCATTCGGAGATGTCATTGATGTACTTGTTCATGTAATAATACCGAGGTAAGACTTTTGTTGTAAGTCAGGGCAATAGTCCCCATAAGAATTGTTGTAAAATGTATTTTTAGTATCCCAAGAGGAAGTCGACCTTGTTAGGTTTTCAGGTCACCCACTTGAAGAGTATAAATAGATAGGCGCCCTCTCTCATTTGGACACATAGCAAGCTCAAGAAAGTTCGCTCCAAGGAGAAGAAAGACAAGTTCGTTAGGGTAGAAGAGAAGAAGAAGCTATGAAGGACATCTTGTCTTAGTTTTTCTATCTTTGTCTGACATTCTACTTAGTGATGAATCTATATGTAAGAAGTTGTTGGGTTTTTCCCAGGAGAGGGTTTCCCATGATAAATCTTTGTGTCTTTGTTTTATGTTATGCTTGTCTATTTTTTCAGTGATCCTATTGTATTAGATTAAATATCTAACATGTTTGAATCAATGACCAAATAAATAACCAATTAACAATAATCAATGACTAAATACATGACTAGTTAACAAAATAAATGACAGTAACAATAACAATGACTAGTTAACAACAATTAATGAATAAATAAGCGACTAAATGTACTACCAAATAGTGATAATTAATGACCAAATGATGACAATTAATGTCTAAATATATGATCAACCCTTGAAGCAATTCAAGCAATTTCTGACTAAGTGATAAATGACCAATTTGTTGGGCGATAAGTGACTGTTATTTATGACCATCAGTCACATGACCAAATTTAGTCATTTATCACCCATTTTTAGTCACTTATCACCCATTTTGTACTAGTGTTATTAATGCTTGTACCACAAATGTATTGAAAATTAATTATGATACACTAGGAAATATCTAAAGCTTATAAACAAATTTCTTCTACTCTAAGAACAAAAGACTGCGTTAAAGGCCGTTAATGTAAGTGGTGTAAATATGCTTCATGCATTAATTTTGAGTTGTGACACATGATGGGGTCCATAATTTACTAAATTCTAACATTGCAGATGGATCCAGAGACTCATTTTGAATGAAGGGGGTCTCTGAATCCATCTGCAGTGTTAGAATTTAGTAAATTATACAAATTCAATGCCAAAATTGTAATTTTCCATTTCCAAAGTGACACAGCTAAAAATGACCATATAAATGACCAATTGTTATGTGGTCATTTTTTGTTTAGTTCGTATCCTGTGACCAAATTGGTCATTTATCTTAGTCATTTTTAGTCTAGTTCTTATTATGTGACCAAATTGGACAATTATCTTGGTCATGTTTAGTTAGCTCACTTAAAATTTCTCAATTTTGCTCATTTATCCCTTGAAAAAAGTGCAGTGACCATGTTTTTTTGTCATCTTATTCACTTATCTCTCATTTTGTACTAATTTCTAGGCAGTCAAACAACTTCTCCTTATCCAATTTAAGGGCCTCATCATCTTCATGAACACTTATAGTGGCCACCAGGGTAATTTTTAGGGGTGAAATTTTGCCAATTGGCTATTTTTGGGGGTTTTCCAAAAAATAAATTCGCTATTTAGTCATTTCTAGTATCTAATATCACCTATATTTACATAAAAATATGTTTTTTAATCATAATATTCACCAAATTTACACATTTCAGTGTTAATTTTTTGTTTCATATTTAATATTCACCTGCCTATCTATAAACATGCTTTTTTAAATCTAAAACAATCGCCTAGAATACTATACTTATGTATAATATTAGAACCCTTAAAAAATACCCTGGTGGCCGCAGGTGATGTGTTAACATTTGCATCAGTGTTTGTTGTCTCCATAATTATATCAGGAGGAACATTGAATGTATTAGGCATTACATCATCAAATGTATTACTCTCTACAATGTGATCCATTAATAACATTGAAAAACCTAAAGAGAAGCACAAGCAATCCATATTTATTTCATGCTTGCAGGTGTTTCCATGCACATACCATGGGAATTCACATAACAAAAATTCATGTCATGGTGATTCACAAAGTATTTTTGGTCACTATTAGTTTTACTCCTCACCCAATAAGCATGGGATATGATCTCACGTAGCTGAAAATCATCATCAAGAATTATTTTAGCTTTATCCATTTATGATTTCAACTATTTATCATTCCTGTAATTGTTTAGCTATCCTCCTTCTTTCAAAATTTATTTGAATATATAATATGGTTCTATAAATTTCAAGAGTATGTATAGAAACCAATCCATTATATGACCTTCTTTTTACCATTTACAATTTTTAACTTTAATAAGCCATGGTAGGCTTCCACAAAATTATTGGTCTCTTGATTTGCATGAGAGAATCATGACAACCTTTGACCCGCATCCCTAATTGAAATAATTGAGTAAGTGCATGGAGACTCTATATGGAAGAAAATAAGAAAACAAACAAAAAAATAATAGAGTATGTGAACTTATAGATCTTATCACCCACAACCCAAGTGGTGTGAAAATAATCCAAAAAATTCTCCTTACTTGCAAAATCAATGAAAAATATTTCCACGTACTCAACCATCGATTTTCCATTGGTATAAGTATCCATGATATAACATAACCTCCTAAGCATAGAATATTTTTTCTTTGGAGTAGAGACCACCCTGTATATACATTTTTCCATGCCCTCCATACAATGTGCCAAATACACAATATCATAAAATCTTGTGGCCCTCCTATACGATCCAATGTGTTTATATAATATATTCATACAATAAAATAAAGTCGCGAATTAACCAAATGAAAGGTACCTCAAAGCATTGATTTCAATCAATGCATCATCAACCATGAATGCGTTGACTTTCCAATCAGGGTGGAGTTGATAACACATGTTTATGAGTAGCTCCAACCGCATTCCAATATTTGATGGTGTATTTCATGATTACACAACCCACACAATGCTCACCTTGATTTGTTGGCTATCAAAGGCCACAAGTGTGAAAAACTGATCGTGATAATAAAAATACTCGATGTCAAAGAGTAAATTGTCAATCATAGTGAATGACAACCCAAACCATCATTTTTTATTGAACAATCCAAAAAAGCCTTACCCCATACTTATTGGTGTTTAATGTTGAATCCATTCCTATCATACTATTGTAATATAGTTTGACCATCATCTCCAACATCCATTTTGTTTGAATACCGATAATAAATGGTACATTTGGACCATTGGGATTCTGAAAAAGGAAAAATGCATCCAATTGTTTATAATACAAAATATTAACACTCATTTCATCTTTGCTATGAAATTGATGCTTGTGTTTCATTAGGCGATGATAGATGTTTGCAACATGTTTCCTAGTAAAAAATAAAACGCTAACACGGTTTCCCACATCCATGTCAATATGTGGCTCAATGTGCTTATTATATACAACATCGATTGGCACGTCCATAAAGAAATAACTTTCTACATAAGAGATGATGGCTCTCAAAATATTAGGTTTATGCAAGTACCTAGGATGACTAGAATTAGCAGGTCAACCATGACAAGGCCTATTGACACAAATCCGTCGACAAGGGTTCACTGAGTCTATCGACACCCTTAACCCAAGGATCTCCCTGAGCACCGACCTAGATAGGTTTTACCCTATCCAACAACACCTGTGGAACATATGAGGTCTCACCTGAGATGTTCAAGGGAGGACTGTCGAAACCACATTTCCGCAGAAAGAAGGAGGGTTTTGTGCATCTACTATTAAACTATCGCAACATTACTTTACAGATTCAAGCATTGGTTCATTATATCATATTCATACTAACATTCATCAGATCGCATAAAACCCTTTAGACCACAGCAGTATAAAACATATCGATCATCATAACATGTTTTAAAACATAAAAGCACCGCATCATTTAGACAGAAGTATAATATTGTAGCATGTATCCATTCACATCATATCGCAAGAAGCAAGAAAATGGAAAGATGCAAAAGACACAGTGTTTCATCACAACCTCGTCATGTCATATTACTTCCACATCAAAACAATAGGTTCTCAACACAGTTCACAACTGATATCTCGCATCAATAACATATCACAAATGTGCTCTTCAGGTCCAGACATAATATCTCACAAATATGATCTCTCCAAAAGTATCAAAGTTCTTCTTAACATCACAGTCCTAGATCTATTTATAGGCTTGCCCCTTTTACAACATGGTCCACTTAAATCAACTTCCTAACTACTTGGACCTAAATCTACAAAATAACAACCAAAATCCATAAAATATGACCACAATATACAAAATTTGACCAAAATTCCTTACATGCCATATTTCACCTTGCACATCAACTTTGACCTTGCGCATCATCATCAGTGTTACGCAACTAATTATCTCCAAAACTACCTGCCAACAGGCCCCCAACACAATCTTGTGGCCCACCCTTGAGCCACGTCAACTTGAAGCAGTGTACTCTATCGTCTTGCTTTTGAGATCCTCGTACTATTGCTTTACTTCTTCACCTGAACCCTCACCCTATCACTGATGTCTGTGAAATCTGAAACATCTTGCTTGGATGGATGATCCACAATCTTGGCGACTACTTCCTTACAAATTTCCTGCACTGTGTGAAGTGCATTCACTGCCTTAAGCGCCAGTTACTCGCCGATATACTAGAATTCTTCCAGCTGCGTTGTTCGACTTTATTTTTGTTCCGTTGCCTTGGTGATGCATTGTTGTAGAGCCTTCAACTCCATCACTTAAGTCACCTACAGTACTAGATTCATTTCTTGAAGAGACATCCTCAGTGCAGCCAACTTACCTTTAGCTTCCTGAAGTTGTGTGTTTAGCTTCTCCAACTGCTCGTCTTGGACCACGCTTCCCCAAAATTGTGTGGTTGCATCTGTGATTGCCTTCACTTCTTTTTCCCTGTCTTCGAGTTGCATTGTTGCATATTCGATGGCGCTTTTGCGCCCACTACCTCTGGCAACGTACTTGGGTTCAACAATACCTGCAAGTCTGCAATGTCTTTCTTGAAGCCTGCAATGATATGGCCTAAATTTTGTGCTTTGGATGGTGCATCCAGATCCTTTTCCATAACTGAGACTTCTTGATAAGCATGAGAAACTGATTTTTCCAACCTAGCCCTGTCACCCCTTATTTGCTCCTTTTTGACAATGAGCATGTCCTGCACATTCTTCAAATCCACAATCTTTGTCTTGGCTACTTCTTCCCACTCTTGCAACTTCAAGAGGTGATCACTGATGATCTATTCTCGGTCGACCAACTTTTGACTCGCAACCCTCTGCAATTGGACCAATGTCTAAATTGACATTTCATTGACATCCAATGAGAGCTCCTAAAATTGCTATAGTGAGGCATTAACATTCTCACTATTGGTATTAATCACATGTAGTGGAATCTGTACAATACGAACCCTCTTCCTTGTGCTTATCTCTCCTGCCTTCCACAAAATGTTTGTTTCGGGCACCCTTTGCAAAATTGCATCAACTAAAGAACTCAGTCGAGTGTTTACCTCTTCGAAGCCTTCAGTATAATTTTTCTTCAACTGTGCTTCAGTCACAATAGTTTTCATTGTTATAGCCACAATAATGCGCTCAACGTATGAGTTTTCAATTGGCCTTGTGTCGCTGGCCTCACCTTGCTCTTGTCACCTCTTCGTTCTGGATTCCTCAAACCTCCGATCCATTTCTGAATCTGTTGAGGTTCTTGTCGATGCTTCATCTGACTCTTTCTCACTCTACTGGTTAGGCACAGTATCCATCGGAGCATCAGCTGTTGGACCTATCGTGATGTCTGACACTTCATATTCACTGACTAGTTGTTTCCACTCCGTAGGCTAGTCATCCACGATGGCATCCATCTCTACATTGGTAAGCTTGTAAAGTGTGGCCAACCACTATTTTTTTGGGTCCTTTCATACCTGCACATGAATGGCATGCATCCCCATTGCAAACCATACAATCTGTCGATATTTTACCGTCACTTCTTCGGATAAGAGCAGTATATTCATGGATGCAACCCTCGGAGCCTCCTAATATAGTGAAAATTGTATTGAGCAATGCTTTAAATGTTCTACTTCCTTGATGTACCAGAGGTTCTAATATCGTGCCCCTCTACATACTTTGGTGACCTCAACATCCAGGCCCTAGTAGTCCTCGCACTCCATCCAAGCAACTAGCGGGATCAAAATGAGAAACCAACTATAATTAAATGGTCACTTCCCTGCCTATACTTCTATCTCATCTTATGTTAGTTGGTTCAACAGAAATAATGACCAGTTCATCTGTATGCCCTAGGCGCACTTCTCAGCACACGCGATGACCCCAAAAGTGCACTGATTGGGTCTGTTCTTTCTTACCACCTTCATGGTGAGAATATTTGTTGCAACTCACATCCCAGTCATTGATCGTATCCACCACATACACCCATTTTTTGCGTTACATCCCAAAATTCTTCTTCAGCTTCACAACCAGTCTTTTATCATTATCCTTGCCACAAAAGTACTATGACGAATCGGGCCCCTGAATGGGAAACCCTGTGATCTGCAAAATTGACTCTCAACTGACTGGCACATGTTGGCACATGCTGGTCCAACCACAGATAACACCCGTGAAAACATGCCAACAATTGTTTCATGCATTTGTTGGGTTCCACCAACCTTCTGAAATGTGGCATATTGATAAGGCCTAAGATCCTCGACTTCTCCAATCCTAGCGCCTAGTAATGTGGAGTGTGTGCTATTGGGATGTTGTCTTCTCCTATCTCTAGTACGAATGGATCTGTTGTGATCCCAGATGATGCTATCAGGTCGTGATATTTGTACTTCATCTTCATGATACAAGGCGCAATGCCCATGGTGCATTCCATCCCCTACGGTATTGTTGGCATCTTGACCAGATACTTTTGATTCTTCATCAAGTTACACAGCTTGGCACCAGGCTTGCATGGAGGAATATATCCAAGGATGTCCGCACTGGACACCCCAGTCCTAGTCGTGGATTCCTCGAATCCTGATGTCGATGGCCTTGTCTATTCTACGACTTCTACCTATTCCCGTGCATAATTTATCGTCGATTTCTTCTTTGGTATAGGGGACTTGGGCCGATGATCCTACCTCTTCTTCTTCCAAATTGACGATGAACCCACCGACATGCTGATTATTTCCTGCTCTACAGTCACCCCGATAACTGGTGAATCTTTTCCACTAGAAATTTCCACCGGTATTGGCTCACTCAACATTCCTCGCAATCACCAAACAACTGTTCAACACCGCACCTCAACTTCACTCTGCTCTGCAACTGAACTTGGCGACTCAACCTTCATAGCTCTACAATAACTCAACTCTATAACTCAATCTTGATAATGGTGATTTCGAACCATGTCCTACCAGATATTATAGCACCGAATCAACTGTGTGAAGGATTTCTTAATCATGATGACCAAATCCATCATTCATTTCTTGAATTTGCCACCGATCCTCCCGATATAATGGTCATATCCGTCATTAATGTGTGTATTTTCCTAGAGTGTCATTGGACAAGTGGTTTAACTACTGCATTTACTGTCGATTTGACTATATCACGTCCCTGCAGACGTCACAACATGGTTCCCTAACTGCGACCTTGACACCTTTACTTGTGTGACCACTTGATCCTGGCATGCCATCCTCCTAATTACCATATTATGCAAAAGAAAAGATTTTTTTTCCTTGTGCAATGCCTCGAGCATCCCGTAGCATTAGGCTCATCCTGTAGGGATTCAGCTGGCTATCGTTCACTAACTTAGAAAGCATCGTACCATCTAACTATTGTAGTTGTAATGCACCTCCCTTAATAATGAAATTGATAATATAAGGACCCATCCAATGCATTTTCAACTTACCTAGATGTTTGGTGAACTTGTTGTCATACAACAGCACCAGGTCTCCTTTCTGAAAGTGTTTGATCTTGACATGTCGTTCACGCCAATATTTATGTTGGTCCTTCTCAACACGCTGATGAAATCCTGTGACAAAGCAGTCTTCCTTTAGCTACACCAACTGATCTAGGATTTCTTCCAAAGCTCCTTCGTCATCCATTCCTATTGCTACTACAATGCACAAACTTGAAACAATGTACTCCATTGGCGTGACTTCCTCCTTCCCATACACCAACTTGAATGTTATCTTCCCCATTAACCTTTTGCAGGTAGTGCGATAAGCCCATAAGACTGCCAAAACATTCAAATCTCAGTCATCATGGTTTGCATTGAAAATCTTCGTGAGCACATGCTCTAACACCTTATTGAATGCTTCAACTGTCCTATTCGCTTACAGAAGATAAGGAGTACTCTTCTTATGATGTATCTGAAACTCCTCTATTAGTGCACTAATCGTGCAATTGAATAAGTGAATCCCCTGATTGCTCACCAATATGTTTGGAAAACCAAACTAAGTAACAACATTTTCAAACAGAAACCTTGTTTTTGTCGTAGCAGTTCAATCTACAACTAGTGCATCCTCTTCCCATATTGTCAGATAATCAGTTGTTGTAATGATATACCGCGCATCGATTCTCTTTCCTGGCGGGTTGAGTGGTTTCACAAAATCCACTGCCCATTTATCAAATGGTTGCATCGTCACTTGAGGTACTAGAGGCATCTCATCCCTCCGTGATGGCTTCCCAGTCCTTTGACAAACATCGCATGTCCTTGCATAGTCTGGCGCATCCCCGTTGAGATTTGGCCACCAAATCCCTACACGTAGTACCTTCCTAGAAGTAGTGTGACCTCTTTAGTTTCCACCTACAACTCCTGCACATGCTTCCGCTAAGACCCTTTCCTGTTCATGTGGTAGGAAACATCATCATAGGATCTCGTCGAGTCCCATCTTATAGATTTCTCCAGTAATCAACTGGAAATATCTAGCTCGAACAACCAAATGCTTCTTCTAATTTGTAGTGAGTTCTTCTGGTGTTGTTCCCATTGCCAAAAACTGAACTATTTTCTCATAGTAGTCGTCAACCATTCCAAACCTGAATAGTTGCGCATCAGCTAACCCATATTCAATGTTTGTCAGTTCTCCACATGTCTCAATTCACGACAAATGGTTAGGTCCTGCATTTAAATGACCCGGCTTCACAATTATCTTGAAATCAAACTCTTGGAAGAAGAGTAGCCAACAACATATATTCCCCCTAAACATAGGATTATTCAGTAGGTATTTCAATGCAGAATGATCGATGAACATCTTGAAATGACCTCCCAATAGATAGTGTCTAAAATTTTTCAATGCATAAACAATTTCCAACCCTTCTCCCTCTGTTGTGGTATAATTATTCTCTGCAGATGATAACTTGTGACTGGAAAAAGTAATTGGGTGATCAAAATCCCCTTTTGGCATTGCACCAACACCGCTCCTAGTGCAATCAATGACGCATCAACATGAAGGTGGAACTCTTTCATCCAATCTAGAAAAGCTAAGATTGGTGTTGTATCCATCTTCATCTTTAAGGTGTCAAAACTTCCTTGACAGTCGTGACTCCATTCAAATTGTGCATCCTTTTTCAGTATTTTCTCCATAGGTGTTGTTATCACGACATATCCTATAATGAACTTGCGATAGTATCCAGTATGGCCCAATGTTTATCTAAGTTTCTTCACATTCGTAGGTGGCAACAAGTTAAGAATTAGCACAATCTTGGCTGGGTCAACTAACAACCCTTCCTTGCAGACAATGTTCCCCAACAACATCCCAAAAGGCACACAAAATATGTACTTCTTTGAATTCAGCGTGATCTAATGTTGTCAGCACATCTCCAGCATCAGTCGCATATTTTCCAGATGGTCCTTTACCAATCCATACACCATCCAATAATCCATGTATACCGCCAAGAACTTCTGGATAAAATCTTTGAAGGAAACGAATACAATCCTGGAAAATATCACAGGTACATTCTTTAGTCCAAGTGGCATCACCGTGTGTTGATAACACCCCCATTCAATAACGAAAGTTGTATTATGTCGATCCTCTTTTGTAATCTTAATCTGATGATAGCCAGAAAATCCATCCGTGAATGAATAGATCTCTTGGCCGCCCACTCCTTCCAGTATTTCATTAGTAAATCATGTTTGAAACGGATCATGAAGGCATGCATCGTTCAACCTTTTTAGGTCAACACAAATTTAAACCTCACATGTCTTCTTATCTTGCACCACCATAGGAATGATCCATTATGATTCCTCAGTTGGTTCTATTATTCCAACATCTAGCATTCTGTCGAGCTCAACCTTTACGCTTTCCTTATATCTCGGATTCAAGTGATACGACCACTGCTTCACAGGATTTGCATCTGGCTTCAGTGGGATTTTCATTTCTCCCATATCTCCTACTATCCCCTTCATTTCATAAAACTTCATCGGAAACAAGTCTTAAAACTCGTGCAACCGGTCTGTGATCTTCGCCATTGTTTCTTCATCCCAGTAGTTTCCAATATTCACGAAATTTAGTTTCTCCTCTGTCCCAATGTTGACCTTCTGAATATCCAATGGTTAATTAACTTTATCTGTCAATATCTCATGCGCCGCACTATCTCGAATTCCCTCTGTCTCTTGAATGTTTATGTTCCTAGGATCATCACCATCATCAGGCCCTCCTGTCACATTGTAGCACTCCATCATCGATTGCATCATTGGTACTTCATGTGGGTCCCCAGGATATGAAACTGGAACTACCTTTAAAACAACATCGGGGATATATTGTAGCACACTATGAATCACTCGATCAACATCCACAAAGCTGAAAGTGTGACTGAAACAAACTGACAACTCTTCCCATGTTGTAATGTCTCCATGAAGTTTTCAGTTGATATATACCATTGTCGTTGCATCTCATCTAACGTGTGTAGAAAATCATGTACCCACTCCTCCTTTGGTTGTGATACCCACATGGTTTGACATGCAATCAAATGATCATTAGGATCATTACGCCCATCATACTTCTCATCTTGGTACTTTTTTGTTGCACTGAGTGAACCTCCATCAACCTGCAACATTACGACCATCCATTGATCGACTTATTATGGGTGGCCCACCACGTGCTGGAGTAGCCTTTAACACTTCATCCAACACCAACAAACTTTGTGGTTCTGACACCCTATCTTCGAAATTAGCCAGAAATTTAGGTAAATTAGGTAGTCCCTAATATGTTGGAAACTCAACAATATCTGTTGCAACTTGTCGTAGCGACTAAATAATCAGACCACACTTCTGAACCGATACCTAATGCATTCGATTCTTCCAATTTTCCAAGGCATCATTAGAGTCTGAATATGCGTAGTTATATATTTTCCATCCCATCTCTCCATCGACAGTAGGTTGGATGTAGTCTTCTGAGATGTTGTATGCATGATCCCATCCCCTACAACTTCCTCCTTAACTGGTTCAACATACCTTCTTCCTTCATTTGGATCCATCGGTGCTATGACTCTGATATCGCGGTTCTCAAAGGTCATTGCACGCTTCTTGAAATTAATCACAATCAAGCTATCATTGGCCCATCCAATCCCTAGAAGTGCAGGATACGAGCTTCTGCTATCAATAATCTCAATAACATCAAAGTTCGTGTAAGTCTTCATTCCTTCAACTTCCACTATTAGATGCGGTACGTGTCCAATCGGTGTCACTCTGGCCTGGTTAGCCAGTCGTAGCTATACAAGGGACCAAACCAGCTATGTGGTCCCCATATTATGCCATGTCTGCTTTGTTAGAATTTTGACATCCGAGCCTAGATAAAAATGACTAAATATACCTCGTAATCCCCAATCTGAATATTCATTCTCATCTCTTCCGCAGTCTTTTTCTTGTGAAAGGATTTCACAGTGGAATCCTTCTGTCCCTTCTATGATCGATGCAACAGACTCACAATCTTGATGAGTGCATCAGGGTCTTTTTCCAATGACATACGAAATTCAAAGAAGTTTTGCAAGGTACCATGCTACCGTGATGGTCCTGCTACCAAAGTGGAATAAAAAAACACACGGAATTTCATAAACATGCAATTTAGATGGATATCTTATTATATCATTGTGTGCTTCAAAGAATGTATCCCTCTCATTGTTGACATCAAACTACTCCTTCTTCTTTCCAACCAACCAGATTTGTGGACTTGGGCCATCATCTCCTTTCGTTGCACCTCCGCGAGTAATGAAAACAACATCAACGGCCTTCACTCTGGGTTTTGTTGAGATCTTTGCAACTGTTCATCCTTGGTTCTAGTTTGGTGGTGAATTCACTGGCTAGTTCACATTATGATTTTCATTTTGGTTCTATAACTATGGAGCATTCCTTGCTTTCCACCTCGCAATCAGTTGCAAACAGTCCTCAGCAGTGTGATCTGCAGTGATACAATAAGTACATTGTGCTTGTAGGTTCGATAAATCTCTCTAATAATGTCCTAGTAATTTGAAATTGTAGCATTGCACAGGTCCACGACCTCATCCTCCTCCTTTGCCAAAATCTCCTCCTCGTCCTCCACGAAATCCTCCTTGTTGTTGATACTGTGGTTGATTGAACTATTGTTGCGGTGGGGGATTCAACTATAGTTGTGCATACCTCATTCCAAAACTGACTTTTTCTATCAACGTCTTGAATCACTGATCAAAATCCCAAACAATCTCATTTGGATATTTCTTGATCTCGTTTAACGCGATGATATATTGCGCTTCAGACTTAGGCTTTCTAAACTCCTCGATCAGTCCTTTTTTTATATTGGCCAGAGTCTTCGTTGGGGTCCCCGAACTTGTGTAAACTTCATGTACCAATCCAGTGCGCGACCTCTAAAGGTTGTCTCCTATTGACCCTTCTTGACATCATCATTTAGGACTTGCTTGGTAGTCCAGACCGCTTCACATAGAAACCAGTATTGATCAAGATACTCGGTACCATTTCCCTAAAACAGAGGTAACTTTACATCATCTCCCATCATCCTGTTCCTTCTTCCTACATTCGTTGATCCACTATTATTAGAGTGTTGATGACATGTCGGACAATTCGATGTTGAGCTAGTCTATCTTCCTGAGTGCAGTGCATGAAGGTGTGGGTATGTTGTTGCTCTGGTTTGGTCTTTCCTTAGGCTTGTGTGTATCCTAGTCATATCCTTCATTGTTTTATGGTCGCTTTGTCCCTTCTTACCTTCTCTCGTTGCTTCTTGTCTCGGTCATAGTAGGACTCTCTCCTGTCCTCTGCCTCTTATATTGCTGAAACCTTACTCCACTTTGTAGAATACCACTTCCTTCCTCAACTTCCCTCATGTTCATGTCGTAACTCCCATCCATCTACCCTGTATCATTCCATCCAACCCTCGTCTCCTTGATACCCGCAACCTCTGCACACTAGGGCTCTACTTGTCAAAGTTCATCTTAATTAACAACTGCAAAGATAACAGAAACCTACCTCTTGGTCCTTTAAATAATTCCCTCTCCACGTCCTTTAAATAATTGCAACTGTTATTTTTAATTTAATATCAAAGCCATGCTCCAATTCTTTTTTCAAAAATAAAATTTTAAACAAGACATAAGTATATAAATATATATATTTTAATATTTTTTTATTGCTATATATTTCTTCAAGGAAAAAAATCATAACTTGTTATTCATAATGATGAATTAAATTAACATCAGGAAATCAATATATATCTTCTCTATACATTGGTCATCCCTTATCCAAAAATTTTGTTCTTTACGATCAATGTGTATGTCTTTTTTACTAATAAGAATATTTAAAACAATTCTTTTCTTTAGATATTTTTCCTCGATGACTTCATTCCACAAACCCTTTCCCATAATGCCTCTCCATAAAAATATTAGTTCCAAGGCATTCCCCAACTTGAAAATATTCTTAATTCCCCACCCTCCTAACTTATTGGGCAAATAATTTCTATCCTAATTGATAAGATGTAAACCTTCCTTACACTTTTTCCCTATCCATAGAAAACAAATCATTCTTTATCGAATCATATTAAGTATAAACTTTGGGATTTAAGCTAAAGAAATCCAATATACATGTATGCTTTCTAATATAGTCTTTACAAGAATCAAACTACTGCCAAGGGAAATCCATCTAAAGCACCAATTTTTTATCTTTTTCTCAACATTCCTTAAAATCCAAATCCAATCCTACTTTAGGTAGCAGGTTAGTTTGAGAAATTAATCAAAGGATTTAAACCCCAATTCAATAGGATCCATCTTATAAGGGATAAATACTTTAATCTAACTCAACACTTCATCTTCATGGGCATCGAATGAAAAACTTAATTTTTGTTTATTGACCTCCATGTTGAAAGCCTCACAAAATATATTAATAATACCATGAAAATTTGTCCATTCATCAATTATACCTTTTCAATAAATTAAAACATCATCTATGAAGAGAAAATGTGTTATAAAATGCTACTCTTTGTAGTTTACCTTATTTCCTAGTTTTTCCTATGACTTTTCTTAGTCCTTCAATCACTAGTAGAAACATCAGTGGAGACAAAGGGAACCCTTGTGTTAGTCCCTTGAAACCTTTGAAGAACTTAGTGGGAGAGCCATTAATCAACACAACAAAATTCATTGGATTCATGCACCCCATGATATAGTTAACCACTTCCAGGTTCAATCCTATTTTAAAGAGGATTAATCTCATAAATATCAAATTAACTTTGTCATAGGATTTGACAATGTCAAATTTTAGTATCAAATATTTCAAATTGTTTATCTTGATCAAATGTGGACTTTCCCATGCCACGCCCATTGCATCCAATATTTGTCTGTTGTAGAAAAAGTCAATTTGTTCCTTTGAAATGGTCTAAACAATAATGGCTTCAATCTATTTGCAATTACCTTATAAATCATTTTATAAACATTCATTGAATGTATCTAGTTGAGAGGATTTTGGAATTGGAGTTATAAAAGTGGAATTAACTCCCCCTAACACTTCACCAATAGTTCTTGATTCTTCGACAACCTGTAGAAGTTCTTTCCCGTTAAGATTAAAAAAAGTAAAAAAAATCTATTGTCCACCCATATGGACTTAGGATTTTGGATTTGAAAAAAGTGTTTTATTATCTCTTCAATTTCCTTTTGTGAAGCAGGTCCCCAAACACTTTTTGGATCTTCAATAGAAAATAGAGAAGGGTCACATTGAAAAACTTGCATTTGAGAGCTCAGAATATTTCCATCTGGCTCCTAAAAGAGAGAACCAAAATGGTCAACTACCACCTCCTCTAGTGTTGATCGAATGACTATCTTATTCCATTTCATCCCTTTAAATTCCCAAAAATAGTTATTGATTCCTCTTTGTTCGACATATTTGTGGAAAAATTCTGAGTTATTGTCACCTTGTGACATCCAAATGGCACGACTCTTAAGTCTCCAAGACTCCTCATCGAGTCTCAAGATTCTATATTTCCTTGCTTCAAAAGTACCTAACTCATTCTTTTCCAAAACAAAGAATACCCAGAGGAGTTGTTTAAGTATCTTAGATGGATTTCTTCCACATTATTGACTAGTTCCGCTTTCAAATCTTGCTTCTTCTATGTTCCCAAAACAACAACCTCATTTTTCAGAACTCTTAGCTTGTATGCCAATTGATGCATAGTTGAACCCTTAGCACAATATGACAAGGATACCCATTTATTTTGAACCATATAAGTGAATTTATCTTCCATAATCAACAAATGGTTAAATTTAAAAGGAAAATTAGCCTTAAATATCAAAGAATACATGGTTTGGTGTGGTTGGACTGCCACTGGGATGTTGTTGAAAATGTAACTTCAAAAGATATTGTTTTTCATATTTTTTGTATTATTATTGTACCTCCCTTCGGAGATGGTTTCCCTTCGTTCAGAGATGTCATTGATGTACTTGTTCATGTAATCATATCAAGGTAAACCCTTTATTGTAAGTCGGGGCAATAGTCCCCATAAGAATTATTGTAAAATGTATTTTTAGTATCCCAATAGTAAGTCGGCCTTTTTAGGGTTTCAGGTCACCCACTTGAATAGTATAAATAGATAGGTGCCCTCTCTCATTTGGACACATAGCAAGCTCAAGTAAGTTAGCTCCAAGGAGAAGAAAGACAAGTTTTCTAGGGTAGAAGAGAAGAAGAAGTTATGAAGGATATATTGTCTTAAGTTTTCTATCTTTGTATGATAGTGTACTTAGTGACGAATATATACATAAGAAGTTGTTGGGTTTTTCCCAGGAGAGGGTTTCTCAAGATAAATCTTTTTGTCTTTGTTTTATGTTATGCTTGTTTATTTTTCAGTGATCCTATAACATTAGATTAAATATCTAGCATGTTTGAATCAATGACTAAATAAATAACCAATTAACAATAATCAATGACTAAATAAATGACTAGTTAACAAAATCAATGACAATAACAATGACTAGTTAACAACAATTAATGACTAAATAAATGACTAAATGTACTACCAAATAGTGACAATTAGTGACCAAATGATGACAATTAATAACTAAATATATGATCAACCCTTCAAGCAATTCAAGCAATTTATGACTAAGTGATAAATGACAAATTTGGTTGGGTGATAAGTGACTGATAATTTATGACCATCAGTCACATGACCAAATTTGGTCATTTATCACCCATTTTTAGTCACTTATCACCCATTTTGTACTAGTGTTATTAATGCGTGTACCACAAATGTATTGAAAATTAATTATGATACACTGGAAAAGGTGTAAATATTATAAACAAATTTCTTCTACTCTAAGAACAAAAGACTACCTATAAGGTCGTTAATGTAAGTGGTGCAAATATGCTTCATGCATTAATGTTGAGTTGTGACACATGATGGGGTCCATAATTTACTAAATTCTAACATTGCAGATGGATTCAGAGACCCTCTCTAAATGAAGTGGGTCTGTGAATCAATCTACAATGTTAGAATTCAGTAAATTATACAAATTCAATGTCCAAATTGTAATTTTCCATTGCCAAAGTGACACAACTAAAAATGACCATATAAACGACCAATTGTTATGTGGTCATTTTTTGTTTAGTTCTTATCCCGTGACCAAGTTGGTCATTTATCTTAGTCATTTTTAGTCTAGTTCTTATTCTGTGATCAAATTGGTCATTTATCTGGTCATGTTTAGTTAGCTCACTAAAAATTTCTCAATTTTGGTCATTTATCCCTTGAAAAAACTGCGCGGACCAATTTTTTTTGTCATATGGTCACTTATCTCTCATTTTGTACTAGTGTCTACGCAATCGAACAACTTATCCCTGTCCAATTTAAGGGCCTCATCTTCTTCATGAACAATTCTAGTGGCCACAGGTGATGTGTTAACATTTGCATCAGTGTTTGTTGTCTCCATAATTATATCAGGAGGAACATTGAAAGGAGGATAGCTAAACAATTACAAGAATGATAAATAGTTGAAATCATCATTGGATAAAGCTAGAATAATTCTAGATGATGGTTTTTGGCTACGTGAGATCATATCCCATGCTTATTAGGTGAGGAGTAAAACTAATAGTGACCAAAAATACTTTGTGAATCACT
Source organism: Pseudotsuga menziesii (assembly GCA_001517045.1). NCBI lineage: Eukaryota > Viridiplantae > Streptophyta > Pinopsida > Pinales > Pinaceae > Pseudotsuga > Pseudotsuga menziesii. The sequence continues at coordinate 220,276 of LPNX010093341.1, forward strand.
ATGAAATCAATTTTTGTTATGTGAATTCCCATGGTATGTGCTTGGCAACACCTGCAAGCATGAAATAAAGATGGATTGCTTGCACTTCTCTCTAGGTTTTTCAACTTTATTCCTGGATCATATTGTAGAGAGTAATACATTTGATTATGTAGTGCCTAATACATTCAATGTGCCTAACTCAACACTTCATCTTCATGGGCATTGAATCAAAAACTTGATTTTTGTACATTGACCTCCATGTTGAATGCCTCACATAATATATTTATAATACCCTGAAAATTTGTCCATTTATAAATTATACCTTTTCAAAAAAGTAAAAGGGCCTCATCGGGTTAGCTCCGTAATCATAGCGAATGGGAAAGGCCCCTTTAGGTGGGCCCCCTATGCGTTGTTCCCTTGAATATATATATATATAACTCAACACACATTGTATTACTTAAATATCAAAGAATACATGGTTTGGTGTGGTTGGACTGCCACTGGGATGTTGTTGAAAATGTAACTTCAAAAGATATTATTTTGCATATTTGTTGTATTATTATTGTACCTCCCTTAGGAGATGGTTTTCCTTCATTCGGAGATGTCATTGATGTGCTTGTTCATGTAATAATATCGAGGTAAAACTTTTGTTGTAAGTTGGGGAAATAGTCCCCATATGAATTATTGTAAAATGTATTTTTAGTATCCCGAGAGGAACTCGACCTTGTTAGGGTTTCAGGTCACCCACTTGAAGAGTATAAATAGATAGGATTCCTCTCTCATTTGGACACATAGAAAGCTCAAGGAAGTTCGCTCCATGGAGAAGAAAGAAAAGTTCGCTAGGGTAGAAGAGAAGAAGAAGCTATGAAGGATATCTTGTCTTAAGTTTTTGTATCTTTGTCTGACATTGCACTTAGTGATGAATCTATACATAAGAAGTTGTTGGGTTTTTCCCAGGAGAGGGTTTCCCAGGATAAATCTTATTGTCTTTGTTTTATGTTATGCTTTTCTATTTTTCAGTGATCCCATTGCATTAGATTAAATATCTAACATGTTTGAATCAATGACTAAATAAATAACCAATTAATAGTAATCAATGACTAAATACATGACTAGTTAACAAAATCAATGACAATGACAATAACAATGCCTAGTTAACAATAATTAATAACTAAATGTACTACCAAATATTGGTAATTAATGACCAAATGATGACAATTAATGTCTAAATATATGATCAAACCTTGAAGTAATTCAAACAATTTATGACTAAGTGATAAATGACCAATTTGGTTGGGTGATAAGTGACTGTTAATTTATGACCATCAGTCATATGACCAAATTTACTCATTTATCACCCATTTTTAGTCACATATGACCCATTTTGTACTACTGTTATTAATGCTTGTACCACAAATGTATAGAAAATTAATTATGATACACTGGGAAAGATGTAAAGCTTATAAACAAATTTCTTCTGCTCTAAGAACAAAAGACTGTGTATAAGGCCATTAATGTAAGTGGTGCAAATATGCTTCATGCATTAATGTTGAGTTGTGACACATGATGGGGTCCATAATTTACTAAATTCTAACATTGCAGACGGGTTTGGAGACCTTATCTGAATGAAGGATGTCTCTAGATCCATCCGCAGTGTTAGAATTTAGTGAATTATACAAATTCAATGTCAAAATTGTAATTTTCCATTTCCAAAGTGACGCAACTAAAAATGACCAATTGTTATGTGGTCATTTTTTGTGTTGTTCTTATCCCGTGACCAAATTTTTCATTTATCTTAGTCATTTTTAGTCTAGTTCTTATTCTGTGACCAAATTTGTCATTTATCTTGGTCATGTTTAGTTATCTCACTTAAAATTTCTCAATTTTGGTCATTTGTCCCTTGAAAAATCTGCAGTGACCAATTTTTTTTTCATTTGGTCACTTATCTCTCATTTTGTACTAGTATCTAGGCAGTCGAACAACTTCTCCCTATCCAATTTAAGGGCCTCATCATCTTCAAGAACACTTCTAGTGGCCACAGGTAATGTGTTAACATTTGCATCAATGTTTGTTGTCTCCATAATTATATTAGGAGGAACATTGAATGTGTTAGGCACTACATCATCAAATGTATTACTCTCTACAGTGTGATACATTAATAACATTAGAAAACCTAGAGAGAAGCACAAGAAATCCATCTTTATTTCATGCTTGCAGGTGTTTCAACACACATACCATGGGAATTCACATAACAAAAATTCATGTCATAGTGATTCACAAAGTATTTTTGGTCACTATCAGATTTACTCCTCACCCAATAAGCATGGGATATGATCTCACGTAGCCAAAAATCATCATCTAGAATTCTTCTATAATCTTTATCCAATGATGATTTCAACTATTTATCATTCTTGTAATTGTTTAGCTACCCTCCCTCTTTCAAAATTTATTTCAATCTATAATAAGGTTCTATAAATTTCAAGAGTATGTATAGAAACCAATCCATTATATGGCCACATTTCTTCTTTTGACCATTTACAATTTTTAACTTTAATAAGCCATGGTAGGCTTCCACAAAATTATTGGTCTCTTGATTTGCATGAGGGAACCATGACAAGCTTTCACCCTCATCCCTAATTGAAATAATTGAGTAAGTGCATGGAGACTCTGTATGGAAGAAAATAAGAAAACAAACAAAAAAATAATAGATCATGTGAACTTATAGATCTTATCACCCACAACCCAAGTGGTGTGAAAATAATCCAAAATATTCTCCTTACTTGCAAAATCAATGAAAAATGTTTCCACGTACTCAACCATCGATTTGAGATTGGTATAAGTATTCATGATATAACTAACCTACTAAGCATAGCATTTTTCTTATTTAGAGTAGAGGCCACCCTGTATATATATTTTTTCCATGCCCTCCATACGATGTGCCAAATACACAATATCACTCAACATCTTGTGGCCCTCCTATATGATTCAATGTGTTTATCTAAGATATTCATACAATAAAAGAAAGTCACAGATTGAAGTTACCTCAAAGCATTGATTTCAAGCAATGCATCATGAACCATGAATGTGTTGACATTCTAATCATGGTGTAGTTGATAACACATGTTTATAAGTAGCTCCAACTACATTGCAATATTTGATGGTGTATTTCATGATTACATAACCCACACAATGCTCAGCTTGCTTTGTTCGATATCAAAGGCTACAAGTGTGAAAAACTGATACTGTGATAATAATAAAAAAATCAATGTCAAAGAGTAAATTGTCAATCACAGTGAATGACAACCCAAACCATCATTTTTTATTGAACTATTCCAACTATCCTTGCCCCATACTTATTGGTGTTGAATGTTGAATCCATTCCTATCATACTATTGTAAGATAGTTTGACCATTATCTCCAACATCCATTTTGTTTGAATACCGATAACAAATGGTACATTTGGACCATTGGGCTTCTGAAAAAGGAAAAATACATCTAATTGTTTATAATACCAAATTTTAACACTCCTTTCATCTTTGCTATGAAATTGATGCTTGTGTTTCATTAGGAGATGATAGATGTTTACAACATGTTTCCTAGTCAAAAACAAAACTCTAACACAGTTTCCCACATCCATGTCAATATGTGGTTCAATGTGCTTATTATATACAACATTGATTGACACATCCATAAAGAAACAAATTTCTACATAAGAGACGGTGTCTCTCAAAATATTAGGTTTATGCAAGTACCGAGGATGACTAGACTTACCATGTCGACCATGACAAAGCATGTTGACACAAATACGTCAACAAGGGTTCAGTCTCTATCGACACCCTTAACCCAACAATCTCCCTGAGCACTGACCTAGACAAGTTTTACCCTGTCCAGCAACACCTGTGGAGCAGACATGGTCTCACCCGATATGTTCAAGGGAGGACTGTCAAAACCACGTTTCCACAGTAAGAAGGATGGTTTTGTGCATCTACTGTTAAACTATCACAACATTAATTCATAGAATCAAGCATTGGTTCATTATAGCATATTCATACTAACATTTATCAGATCGCATAAAACCCTTTAGATCGCAGCATTATAAAACAAATCAATCATCATAACATGGTTTAAAACATAAAAGCATCGCATCATTCAGACAGAAGTATCATACTGCAGTAGGTATACATTCACATCATAACGCAAGAAGAAAGAAAACAGGAATATACAAAAGACACAGTGTTTCATCACAACCCTATCATGTCATATTACTTCCATATCAAAACACCAATTTCTCAACACAGTTCACAACTCATATCTCACATCAATAATATATCACAGATGCGCTCTTCGGGTCCACACATAAGATGTCACAAACATGATCTCTCCAAAAGTATCAAATTTATTCTCAACATTACAATCCTAGATCTATTTATAGGATTGCACCTTTTACAACGTGGTCCACTTAAATCAACTTCCTAACTACATGGACCGAAATATACAAAATAACAACCAAAATCTATAAAATATGACCACAATATACAAAATGTGACCAAAATTCCTTGCGCACCATCTTTCTCCTTGCACATCAACTTTGACCTTGTGCATCATCCTCAGTGTTGCACAACTAATTATATCGAAAACTGCCTACCAACAAGGCCATCCATCATCATCCTTGTTCTCATATGTGTTGTATGTTAATATTTTTATCTGAGTATTCTTATTCAAGACATTTTCAATAAAGTGGTATTGGCATCCCCTCTTCTTCGCAAATGAACCCCTGCATTTATCTGGATGTTTTTCTCTTATGTCTTCTAGACCATATGAACATGAGTACCTAAACCACAAATTACAACAACTTAGTACATGAAAAATTCGTGCCAAAATCATATATGTACACATAGGAGTAGCCAGTTTTGATCATATATGCCAATTCTCAAAATGCATGCACCAACTAAAACAAAAACAAATTTATAAATGCAAGACCCATGTGACTGTGAAATACTTACAAATCGTATCACAAGTAACCACTATCTTGTTGGTTATGGAGCCTGATCTTTCTTGATTCATAGATGTTATTATTCAGTCGTGTTTGTACCCCAGTTTTACTATACACTCGTCCCAATAGGGAGGTGCGGGGGTGGGGAGGGGAATCATCCCCCTATGGGGTTCCAGGGGTAGTGCCCCCAAAAGAAATTTTTCAGGATGTTTTGTTGGCCAACAGTTTACAAGCTCATGGTATTGGGTGACCTGTGGTATTTTCCCATGGTAATTGCCCTATAAATGGAAGGCATTGTAACACAATTGTGTATTGTACTATAGCATTGTAAAATGATCTATGTGATTGTGTGAGAGAAACTGTGAGAAAGAGAAGAGGAAGTGTAGTTGGTGTGGTGCAAGTTGTATCCCTTCATTTTGTTGGATGATATAATAATAAAGGGCTAGAAATTTCTATGTGGTATCCCATCTTGGATTAACCACGTTATATTGTTATGTCTCTTGTAATGTGTTCAGTGTGTTTAATATTTGCATCTTGTTATATTTTTATTTCTCTATGATCCTATTTTCTAACATATCCCTTTCTGACATGGGTTTGTTCATTGTGCATAAGAAAGTACATGGAGCGTCGGGATTGGATTTCTCCCTATAAATAAAATCAATAACTCTAATTGAAAGAATTTTCGCAACACGATTAAATAAACAAATGTCTAGTCTATATACTTCACTCCAAGCTAAATATTTGCTTGAAAATGTCAACATGTCTTTTGGGTCTTGGACCTCAAGGTCCATTATAATATTCCATTTGTTTCACTTCGCAATTTTGTATGGATACCTACAGACAATGTGGCCTCCAATTAATAAAAAATTTCTACGACATATCAAAACTCATTAACAAGATATAGTTATTTGGGTGAGATAATTTGACCCATAGGAAATATGGCATCAGGAACTTCGACCCATAGGAACTATGACTTTGGGAACTTTGATCCATAGGAACTATGAACTTAGGAACTTTGACCTTAGTAATTATGACCTCAAAAGCTTTGGCCCACAACAACTATGACAATGTGAACTATGACCTTGATAAATTTGACCATAGGAACATTAACCTCAAAAACTATGGCCTCACAAAATTTGCCTCATGAACTATGAACTTGGTAACATTGACCTTAGGTACTTTGACCCACAAAAATTATGAGCTTGCTGACTTTTACCTCCGGAACTATGACCTTGAAAACTTTGATGGACTTGAACTATAATGGACAAGAACTATGACATCAAGAAATTTGACCAACAAGAACTTTTCCCTCAACACTATGATCTCAAGAAATTTGACCTTGGGAACTATGACCTCGAGAATTTTGTTCCATAGGAACTATGACCTCATGAACTTTGACCTTAGGGACTTTTCCCTAGGAAAATTTGACCCACAACAACTATGACAATCAGAACTATGACCTATAACATGTTGGAACTTCAACCATACTGAGAGGGTGGGGGTGAATCAAAGTTGCACATTTTTAACTATTTTAACCTTTAGCAGACAACGTGAACATCAACTCCTAACATTGAAAATAATCATCACATAAAATATACGTAGTATACGCGATGTAATGTGGAAAACCCTGAAAGGAAAAACCATAAAATATATTTCCTTTATCAATAATTCATTACATGTCAGACTTCAACCTAAGAGGAACACCCATCCCTGATGCAAGTGACAACTTACACAAGTACATATTTCAACTTGTTTATAGTGAGCACCTGTCACATACCCCAATTTTGTAAAATAATGTTAATTGTTTAATTTGATTTCCTAAGACATTATGTTAAAGTTAATGCTAAGTAGGAACTGATGACTCAGCAGAGTCAAAAGAAGTGGAATGTAATTCTGAATATATTATTATTAATAAATAAAAATGGAGACAACAGCATGGGAGAGCTGTTAATAAGAGTGTACTAGTCAAACTGGTGGAAGGAACTAGGTGGAGGGAAAAAGAAAAGTGGCAGCATCCTCAAACACTTCCTATGTTGCAGGTGGCAACTTCCCTACATTTGGGGTCATGATCCCCCAAGAAAGTGGGATCAGAGCAGGTGGCTCAATAAATGACAACTAACCCAAAAAGACCTAGGCAATATTTTAAAAGTACCCAATGAATAGAGCTGAGGTTGCTAAGATATTTTCCAGGAGAAGAATCATTCAGGAGGAATGCTCTTCAAGGAAGTCATTGGGGAAAAGGGAAAAAATGTAAGAAATGTGCTTTGAGAGAGAATCTACAGTAACTTGGTCTGTTACAGCTTGCTAGCTGAGAGAACTTACTGATAAGTTCAGGGTTTGTATTGAGTCTGAAGACCAGTACGTGATTTTTTCGTTGCACCTAGTTCCAGCCAGGGAGACTAGAGAAAGCTCGGGGGTCCTGAGGAGTTGTTGTTTGAGCACTCTCCAGGAGTTGGTAGGGAGGAACGGCCTCCCATTGATGTTGTTTTCCAAGCTCAAGAACAGGTTCTGTCATCTAACAGTCTTTATTTTATTAATTGTATATGATTGAATGTTATGTTTATAGCTTACGATGTAAAGATTTAGATGGTTTAGTAATGAAGTTGTTTTTAGTTTTTGTAGTAATTGAATCTTTTGATGAAAAATAAAACCCATCCTGTGTTTTTCCTCATCTAGAGTGACCAGATCGTACTCCAGCACAGGGGTGAAATTATAAATGAAAATAGTATGATGAAAATGCAGAATAGAATGTTAATGAAGTTATAGAGTATTTTCTTTGTGTTGTTATCAGAAGAAATATCTTTGTATCAGTAGTATTAACCTGTACTGAAACTATCAGTCTTTTAGAAACAGAGAAAGAAACTATATTAATTACTGACAATAGCAGGAATGAGTAGATAAAACAGCTTTTGATACAGTAGTTACTTTCAGTAATCTCTTTGCTTAATTGAATTCAAGAGAAGAGTATAATAGTTCACTAGAGTGGGATTAAGTTAAATAATGATGCTTTACAGTCTACTTCTTTCCAGATTTAACTACTGCTTGTATAATAAACAAAAGTTGAAAGAAAGATTAGCTAGAATATTGATTTGTTTCTACAGGTGACTTATTGAATTCCAGATTTTGCTTATGGATAGTAATCTATGTGTTTCATTTATTAGTTTTATTTAGTTAAGCATAAACAAATTCTATAAATGCCATCCTATACTTTTAAGTTGTCATCAAATGCAGTACTTAGTTCTTTTACTTCTATTTTCTAAATATTAACATGTAACATAATCAAGACAATCTAAAATACAGAGAGTACTTCTGTAAAGAATATAGTACATTAAGTGTAATAACATAGTAATAAATTACTAAGTTTATTTACGATTATAAATAAACAGAGAATAAGGGTAACAATTTTATAACAACATTTACAATTCTTTTAAATAAAGTGAACTAAGTATAAATAACAATAAAAGCCATAGTACTTACAGATAAGAACATTTTATAATATATTATTTCTATTATATATGATGCATGGACTAAGTATGCAGGTTTTATACTAAGTATAGAAACAGTATTATTGTAGTGTTCTATCTAATTTTAGTAACATAAAATAAAATATAACTTTTATACCTAAGAGAAAAAGAAGTAACTGTTAGTTACTCAAGCACTCCACAAAGAAAACATGAACTGTTTTATTTTATTCTTTTAGTAAAATTATATAATAACATGAACAGTTTTTGTAAAACAAACTAGATATAAGAGTAATGTACAGGAAAACCCTAATAATAATTTATAAAATTATTATGGAATAAAAATCAAGTACATTAACGCACGGCCATTAGTCAATAGAGTGACAGAATGCTCGACTTATCGAGCTTAAGAAAATATTATACAACCTAACTAATAACCTCATAATTTACAGAGGTATATTATGAATCAAAGATAATTACAAAATGCTGTAAATATTTTCTTACTGCCGAGCTCCAAATATGATAATTATAACACAAGTAAACAAACAAATTTCAGTGCTGCTTTATAAATAAAGAAATATTTTTAAAAAAATTGTATTAATAACTTATATTATGGAGTTAGGGTGAAAACCATGTAATATCAAATTACAAACAGAAGTAAGAAATCGAGGGTTGTAAACCCCTTTCCAACTTAGCTCACGGCCTCGTGATTTATACACAGCAAAGATAAGCAAAAAGTCAGACGACTTTCCAAAGCCCTCGGCTTCTTCAAGTATTTGAGAGTATGGCATAATTGCCCTCTGTTACATGTTACTCAGTATTGAAACAAAAACTAACATCTACAGTTACGGTCGAAGCCGGAGAACCCTCGCACAACGCAGGGCCTCATCAACCACAAAAATAACAAACTAAGTAACAGGATAAACTGAAACCGTAAGGGTTGCAGGCCTCAACGCACCAACCCGCAAAAGTCCCAAAGGGACCACACAAGGAGAAAGTGCCATGGTTTAACCAGGCTTACCGTGAACTTGTAACTGCTGCCCAACTTTGTACCATAAGCCGCGTAGAAGGGAGGGCCGAGACCTGTATCCACGAAGAACACAGTAATGTTAAAAACTTGTAAATTGGAATAAATATTCATGTATTTAAAACAAGACAGTAAAATGGAGGAAGGACTTACAGTGTTCCTACCTAATCTTTGTATTGAGGCGCGACCACCAGCAACATTAAAACAACCACCAACGCTAGGAGGAAACCCTACTGCAGGAAGGGAGAAGAGGATTAACATACAGCAATACCCAACCGCATACAGAAGGACAAGACTTCGACTCTCACTGAGAAAGGAGTTTGTTTCAGTCAAAGGTTTGGAATTGAGCTAATAAGACAGCGAAACCCTGAAGGAAGAACTGCTAACACCTATCAATCAGCAACACTTCGGGACAGCATTCTTTAACGTGTTGTTAGACAAGCCCATGAGGATAATAACGAGCAGGGATAATACTATTGCAGAGGAGCGGCGCAACAAGGGTGCACCAGCACCATCGCAGAGCGGCAGGAGGCCGAGAAGAACGGAAGGGATAATAAGATTGGGGTTCAAAGGAGAGTCCCTTATATTCCTGCAGCTCATGGCCAAGATAACGCCATGATATCCCATCAAATATTTAACAAACTATGGGTTTGAGTGTACAGTTCTAGTGAACGTCCCACCGAGAAAATGATTCCCAATCATTTATTTTAATCAATGGTTACACTTTAGTCCTTGTTGCAAAGTCAGCCATCGTATACACTGCATGGAAACAATATAAGTTTTCATTACTATAAATTCTAGTCATTGCAATCATCGAGGTCGTGGGGAATCATATGACGACCCTTATACTTATAAAGTATGGTTTATGAAATAAACACTATCATTTTTACATCATGGCATGGTTATAATTATAACCTTTCTTGTTAGGTAAATAATATTCACCCTAGCTTATAAATGTATGTAAAGGAGGCAGTTCCTTTATAAAGTTTATAGAACATAAGATAAAGATTAAGCTTTAATTTGATTGTGAACAGGGCTAATTCTTAGACCTTTTATTTCACACCTTATACCTTTTTCTTTTATATGCATTATGATATATTAGTTCAATCATCTTCTAACTTAACGTAAAGTATAATTTGGAAGATTATAAAGGAGGTTATAGAGTAAAAACTATGGCAATTTATCCTATTGTTCATAATAATCTCAATGGCCTTATCTGTATTTGTTAAAATAGTAACGTTTGGTAAAAAGATAGCAAAGAGAGTAGTAACTACTATGTGGTGAAAGCTTTTGTTTAAGGTAAATGTCCTCTAACCATAAATTATGACATGGCAAGGTTAAGCCACATTTTCTCTTATC
>LPNX010093341.1:231859-336799 GCA_001517045.1 Pseudotsuga menziesii
TGCATCAACATTAGTATAGTTTTCTCAAAAAGCAACTTGAAATAAAGTTGTAAATTCTTTTAAACTTCAAGGTTTGAAAATGGAAACAGTAATACATAAACCCCTTATCAGTTTACATTGCTAGGTAAACGTAATTGTACACAATTGAAATTATACCATATATTTTATAACTCTGCTACTCTTACCCTGTGGTAAAGAGTTAGTAAAGCATTTCTACACTTGACGACTATGATAGATATGAAATAGTTCAGTAATCATTAAGAACCATAAATTTACTTCTACCAAAAAGAAGGACAGTTAATGAATTTACCTCAATAAGCGTTGGTAATTGTTTAGCATTTATTTTCTTACTGAGCTTTTATTTTGCGACGAACTTGTATTTAAATACTTAGAAATTCGACAAGCAGCACCCAAACTTCTTACTTGTAGTCTGTAAGAATAGGAAAACCTTCTGCATTAGCTCGAAAGCTAAGTAAGCCCAGTTTTGCATGACAGTCCCACCTTGTGGTTGCAAAGAGAAAACAAGTCAGTAAACTAAAAAGAACTATTCTATCTTTAAACATAACCAATAAATAATTTAAATAATGAATTGGTAACATATAACTAATTTAATAATTAGTTTACTGAAATTATGATATTTATATGCATTTTTAAATTTTTAAATTTTTCGGAAAATTTGGGGTTTTGACAACACCCACTCACTAATTTGGTGAAGGATTCAACCCTCACTACAAGCTCCAACTTGTGAAACAGACTTCAACATATAGCTACCAACTCCAAATAACTTTTTTGGTCAAGCAACAACTTGTGGATAGGCTACAACCTATCACTAGGATGAGGACAACAATCCTCTTAAACTACAACTCAACTTCCATGCACCACCCTGCCACCCTAAAGAGAAATTTGCTCAATCTCATGTTGTTCCTACACCTGAACATCAGTTAATGTACTTATTATGTTGATCATCATATCACATAATTTTGTATTTTTGTCTTCCTACAGTGTCTATGTTCCTTTAGCTGCATTCATGTCTTCATTACAAGAACCTATTCAAATTAAACATAAACCCTAGTTTCTCTTTACAATGTTTTTCCTGCAATCTCCACATTCTTGTAGCTGCTTCTTTACATACACTAGGTATTCTTGTATCTTGTTTTATTCCAACTCCCAAATATTTCAAATGCAACTTTTACAAGGTCAATACGAGCAACATAACCACATATTTGCACAAAACTGGTTTATTTTGTAGTCACGTACTCAACGTGAACTTTAGCATTCATCTAATCAATATTCAAGTCTTATGATCATTCATAACTGAAAAACTCTCATACTAAGCATAATTTATGTTCTTGATATCTTAGAGACATAATATACTCTCATATCATTTCAAATATTAAAGATCCTACCTCAAAATTACAATCACAAAATCCTCATTTTTGCTATTAAAAAAAACTCTTCACCTTTACAATTTTAAACGAAAATGCACTTGCTACCATGGAGAACTAGAGATGACTTTTGAATTACCACGATACACAATTTTGAGAATTGGATCAATGATCTTGTGCATGTATTCAAAACTCATGATGTCTCAATTCAAACTGGATGAATTTCAACTTTGCATTCTCAATTACAATTACTTGTTTCAACGATTTCTTTTGTTGTATATAACTCCACAAATTTTCCATAGAAACTCACACATGTATAATGTTATTCATCAATCTCCGAGTGCAAGAGCAGGACTTCGAGAATCAACGTACGATGATCATGTCCAAATTTGTGATGTCCTCTTCAACACCTCTTGCAATATGCCATACCACATAACAACCCCAGCATAATTGCACTTTGTCCACAAAACCAAATTTCAAATCATGTTTCCAAAGTCTCATGCTATTCACCTTCATTCAGTCTCATTCTATCTCTGCAATGCTAACATTCTCAATTACTCATGTTGAATGATCACTTCGTGGATGAGTGAGCATTCCCAGTGATGTCAAACATAATGATAAAGATAGTGTTCCCTACATGTGAAGCCCATATCACACTCACAGTTTATAACAAGAAGCATACACTAATTTGCTTCAAATGACCACATTTTTATATGGGTCATTTGTGACCATCGTTGACCCAATAAATCCTTTGAAGCATACTTCATGGAATTTAATATTGCATTCAAAAGGTCTTATTGCCATAGTGGACTGATCTTTCTTGATGAAGGGATAGCACCATTTGTATGTGGACCTATTAGTTCTAATGAGAACCAGGATCACATAAGGATCATCGTGTTGACCATACCTTTGGTCTGGGGCTAGCACTCGAATGGTGACACTTGGAGATGATTTCATGGATGAAGAATCAATTCGATCATATGTGGATCAAAATTGATTAAGAGTGAGCCAAATCAAATTCATTAAAATGGTACCACATCGTGTTGAAATCGCTTCAACAAATGACCACATGTATGGGTCATTTGTAATATTCATGGACCCAAAATTAATTTTTCTCATGCACATGTTTCGTTATTGATAGAAGGTGAGTCTTTGTAAACATGATAGATAATGAAACGAGCTTTCCTTCAATTGTCAAGCAATCTCATCACTCGTATCTCCACACTTTCCTTTCATACTTGTCATTTTCTCGGTATTGGAACTAGTACCGAAACAATAATTGGGTACCAAACCATAGTCCTACCATCATCATAACCTCAAGCCTTGCACTGTCTCATCATCATCAAAATCATCATGACCCCATCACCATTATTGCCGCTACTTTGACATCAATGACTTCAACGGATATCATGACCTTGTTGACCTCAATGACAACTTTACTCAACTTGACCCACAAACCTCTCCCTCGAGAATTATGCCTTTGAGAACTATGACCTTAGTGACTTTGACCCACAAGAACTATGACCTCAGGAACTTTGACCTCATGAACTATGACCTCAAACTTTGATTGATAGGAACTATAATGGACAAGAACTATGACCTCAAACTTGGATTGATAAGAACTATGACCTCAAGGACTTTGAACCACAAGAACTTTTCCCTCAATGACTATGATGGGAGGAACTATGGCCTCAAGAACTTTGACTTTGGGAACTATGAACTTGGAAACTTTAACCCATAGAAACTATTACTTTAAGAACTTTGATCTTAGGGACTATGACCTAGGAAACTTTGTCCCACAACAAATATGACAATGGGAACCATGACCTCTAACCCATAGGAATGTTTCCCTCAAGAACTATGAGCTAGAGAACTATGACCTCACGGAATTTTAACCATAGGAACTAGGACCTCAGGAACTTTAACCTAATGAATGATGACTTTAGAAACTTTGACCGACGAGAAAAATGACCTTGAGAACTTTGACCCACAAGAAATTTTCCCTCAAGAACTATGACCTCCAAAGCTATGACTTGAAGAAATTTAACATTGGGAATTATGACCTCGGGAGGTTAGAACCATAGGAACTATGACCTCAGGAACTTTAACCTTAGGAACTATGACCTCTGAAACTTTGACCCATGAAAACTATGACAACAAGAACTATGACCTTGGAAGGTAGGGACTACTTATATTGTTGTTATTTAGGGAAACTTTAAAGTATTAGAAGTTTCCACTCATATTGTTTTTGTTGGATCTTGGTTTTGTTATCTTTCTAAGATCCCTACAATAATCCCCTGGCATTGACCTACCAACCTAAACAAATTAAAATTAAAATGTAGAAAAATAGATGAGGCTAACTACCTTATCCTTAAACAATACAATAGTATGAAATAATGGGCTGAAAAATGGGTATCTAATGTGTCATCACTAAACTTTAAGTAGTGTGCGCCCATAATTGTGTTTTCTAATTTTACCACTTGATTCAGTAAAACAGACCAAGGAATGATTGTTTTTCTTTAACCTTTGTTTTCTATGGAATTAGGAATAATGTCTAATAATCCACTCATTCTCCATGAAATCTACTAGATTGTTAGCAATTCATCAACTCTCTTTGAAAAGGGCTTAGAATCATCAGATTTATGTGATGTATTGAATCTTTAGAAACATCCCCAATAGTGTATCGACGAGATTTCAAAACTTAGATTTATAACATATTAACATATTAGTGTGAAACTAATATCCACATTAATACAAGATTTTGTTATCAATCTTCGAAGAATCACGGAGGGTTCACTCAGTGAACTTGTTACATAGCATTATCATTCGTAGGATATTAAATAATATCCCTAATTTCATGAAATATTGAAAAATGCCTCCTAAAATTGTATTGTTGAACACCATCCCAATATACCTTTCCAATTAATAAAACCACTAGTTTCACCAGATATTGTAGTTATCCAATTTCATCAACCCATTTTTAATACCCCCTTTATATCATATTATCAAGTTGTAACAAACATGATCCCTAATGCATCTTAGTAAAAACAAACAAGATGCTAAATAAAATAATGCTAATAACGATCCCAGGAGGATTGCAGGAACGATCAAGTTGTAGAGTTGGATAGTGGACGACCCAATGGATTAGTAATGGAAAAGAAAAAATGTGTAAAAGACAACCTAGTCAAGATTTCGATGTAACAAAGAAGGTAAAATATTGAGAGTCCAATAATTGGTGCAATGCTTAGAAAATATGAGAATTGTAGATGTTTCCAACCACAACATGCCAATCTACAAATTTTAATCATGTAAATAAAAGTATATCCATATAGAGCTCATGTTTTCTTTGAACTTAATAAATTAAACTCCATAAAAATGAGAAATTGAAACCATTTCATAGATGGAATTCCTACCTTCCTATCAAAACTAACATCATTGATGTTTGGATCCAAATGAACATAAAAACATTCCTCTTACTTTCCAATAACACCATATGATCATGTGCATACCTTGGATTTGGGTCATTCACAAGATGCAATGAATGTCCTCCACTTCCTCTACATTTATTCTTGCAATAAAGGGAATTAACAACATTTAGTTACCTTTCCTTGGGTTATATCTAGTTTTTTTTTTTTTTAATCTTTACAGAAGACGAAAAAATATCCATTGTTAAGTTTCAAGCATGAAATAGTTATAAAGATACACCAATAGTGAAACTATATGATACCATTTCATGGTAATGATAACACATAGGGCATGTAAATAAGGATTTAGTATTTCACCTATGTTCATATTAGTTCCAGTATAATATTAAGACAAATGCCTTGCATTATAAGAATTGAAATCACAATTATGAATGTTCCAAATATAACTCAATTAAAGAATACAAAAGGTTGAAATAAATAATTAGTCAAGAAAGATTGATCTAAATTTTATTGGTTCTAGTGAGCCAAGAAAGATTGATCTCACTTTACTTGGTTGTCATGGAGCAAGGTTTGATTGAATCTCAATCCCCACCTAAACCCCAACCTAAGATATTTCTCTAAAAATATATAAGGCTTTATAAGTTCACTAATTTGGAGGTATAAATCTAGCTTATGATTTGGAGGTTAACCCTTAGCAGCAATTAGAAGTGATAGAATTACATCCCATGATTTGGAGGTATGAATCTATCCTAGGATTTGGATTTTATTCATTAGAAAAACCTAGCACTAATATGAATCCAACCCACAATTTGAAGGTATGAATTGAGTCCTTGATTTGGAGGTGTGAATCCATCCCACAATTTAGAGGTTATTTCTCATCCCACCAAAATAAAATAACCCCCAATATTTGTATTACTATTTCAAATTAACAATCCCCCCTTGACCCATTAATACGAGGAAATATATTTTAATGTTTTTAGGGGTATTCAGACCCCCTATATGAATGGACATGATATGATATTTCCTCAGTAGTGAACCCCCGTGCGAAGGATGCCTTGATAAAACTATTGGACGAGTGTTGCAAGTTCAGCAAGTTAATATTTTTTAGTTTGACTTGAAGAGTAATCGACGTGTTTGAAAAACTTGACAACGTATAGTTTCAAAAAATTACCGAGTGTTATCGACATCATCGTTAAACTTGTAGAGGACAATGTTTAAAAATTTGGCTGATAACATATTGACGTCATGATAGAACTCAAAGTGCAATATTTCAAGGATGCATCGCTCTTTTAAAAGGTTGTCGAAAGAGTTAGTAGCAAGATTTCAAAACATTGAAATGGATCTTCTACAAATTAACCGTTGATAGTGTCATCGATGCCTTTTAACAAGTCTGAAAAACATCTTTATAGGGAATGTTGATGAAGGTGTGTATTCAAGTGCAATGATATCTTTTGGGAAAAACGTTGATAGTGCCATCGACCCTTTTTGAAAGGTTTTTTTCCTTCACGTAATTTTGAGAAAGAAGATGTTATGGAATTTTGCATCATATTCTACTATGTTTTGGAAATTATATGACCATCAACGTGCTTGCTATAGAGAATATGAATTCTAGTCACTTTGACACATCTATGTGAATTATAAAAGAGGGTTTCTATAGTTACAATAACTTTTGCAACGTATTTCTACTTTACTATGTTTTCCTGTTTTGTAACAGGTTCAACTTTGAAATTTACAGAACCTTAATTGGAAAGACTAATACATAGATAATGAAATTGTGAAGTTGAGAATTTTGAAATATCTGTTCATATAAAATCCCAAAAACATTTTCATTTCATTTTAATACCACAAATACTTTAACATCGACCTACGATACTGGCATCTTGGGGTTTTAACAAACTTCAAATCATTTATGATTAAAGATAGATGGTGAGATTGGCACCTAACATATCATAAAAACTCAAATCAAGTTCATCTAAATGGAGAACTTTGGCACCATGATAGTGTCCAAATTGATTCCATTTGACATCTAAAATTCACAGAGAAAATTTTAATGAAATAGAAATCACAAAGGAAGAAATCCAAAAAAAACAAGTAATAGAAATCGAACTTACTAGAAGTTGGCCCAAAACTTTGTGTGGTTACACATTGGTTCTTTTGTCTTTCTTCTATTGGTTATATCAGTTGTTCCTCTCCCAATTCGCCCCAAACTCAGAAAGATTCTACTAGTGCTCCCTCAATGGACTACCAATGATTTCAAAATGCAAGGGAGGGTCACTCACCCAATTGTACTCAAAAGGTCAAATGTGATTTTGGGCGTGAGAGTTGTAGGTTGGAAAGGTATTGAATGCTAACATGATGGCATGTTGAAGTTGATGGTGCATGAAAAAATTCTGACAAGAGGGTGGTCGACAATGGGGTATGGGGTCCATGGGAGGAGACGAAAGAAGTGGACCACAACATAGTAGAGGAATGTCTATCAGAGTGTTTTCATTTTTCCACCAATAAACTAGGCATTGAAAAGGGACCAAATCGTTCACCCTTTATCCAACGCCTCAAAAAATAAGATAAGTGAGTGTTATCCCTATGTTTTAAACTCATGTATAAAATCTTATTCATAATATTATTGTCTAAATATATTCAGTATCGATTTTGTTTTTATTTATTAGACTAAAACCTAGTGTTAACTTCTAAAAGAATCAACACATTAAATATAAAAAGTTTATTATAAAATCTTATTTTCTAAATATCTTAAGTTTCGATTTTGTTCTTTTTTATCACACTAAAACCTAGTGTTAACTTCTAAAAGAATCAACACAGTAAATAGAAACAGTTTATTAAATAATGTTGTTGTGAAAATAAACAATCTTTTAAATAATTCTAATTCAAATCCATTAGATATACTAATATCATCAAACTAAAGAAATAATATGAATGATTAGCACTTAGAAATCATTCTATTTGCAAATAAATATATAGATTTCTTGATTCTATTTTTTTTTCTTTTACGTATCCACACATTAGGTTATGTTATAGGTTATGCTATAGTCAATAGGTTATGTTATAGTCAAGTAAATTTTATTTTACCAACATACAAGATCATAACTATGATTAGAACATCTATCCCATAATAATCCTATAAAATAAATACGAATATTAATAGCTATAGAGTGAACACGGATAGCTACAACATAGAATAGTCTTTCCAATATGATAATAATAGTACATATTAGTTACCAACATTTCTTAAGAATTAATATAGAATAAGAAATAGAACTAGCAATTAATTTAAACAAGATCAAAACTATTAAATAACATAAACAAATATATACTTACATGTTTTTGAGCATCCAACTTGTCATGGAACAATCTTGTTCCACCCATCCTTAGATTCCATAAGGATTCATAACGTCTCAATCCTTGCAGAGATCACCTTCGAGCCAGACCAAGATTACTTACAGATAATGACTTAGGCCCTAGGGAGTGTACGATAATGTGAATATTGACTAAGTAGACTCACCAATAAGACCTCTTTAATTAGCTATATGGCTCATGTGTAAAAATTCCTTTCAATAGAACCATTATATTAAATCCAAAGTCCCAAAATACATTTGGGTTGAATACAGAGCGCACAATAGGATAATTGGGTTGGACATGTACCGTGGTAATGGGCAGACTTGCCTCCTACAATCTCTCTTATCTATTGTTTATTCTTAACTTTTTTAACCATTTTACAAGATGGCTTCTTTCCCTTTTGAGGTTAACTTTTTTAACCATTTTACAAGATGGCTTCTTTCCCTTTTGAGGTTGGTTTCTTTTTGCAGAGTTTAGAGTTTCTTAGAAAATAATGAGGAACCTTTTTCTTCTCTCTTCTTTTATCTTTTATTGATTTAGAGAAAGTAGATAGGGTTCACTTTTTATTTTCTCACATTTATTTAATTCATAAATTATTATTTTTCTCAAACTTAGATGTAATTTCTCTTCTTAATTTTTATTTACTTTTCAAGTCATATCCTCTCGTAAGCTTGGTCTCTCATTTAATAAGTTGGATGTCAAACAGTATAAAATTAATATCACTTTAATCACATAAAATATATTTTTTCCATGATGCCACGATGCCTAGAGTTACCACTCTATCATCAATTTTAGGTTCAAGTCTGTTCGAGTACACAAGGTACTCCCAAAAGACCGAACACCTTCAAATACTGCTTCACGCAAATAGATCACAGATCAACACACCGATGTTTGTCACGTGGTTAAAACCCTCGAGAGGGAAACAGTCCACGGCCCCAGCCAAATAGCTACTTGGAGCAATTTATTATGCAAAAGAAAGAAAGTTACATGAGCTTCTCATAATCGATCAACTAGCCAATGACCCTCTATGCTCTTTAAATAGAGATCATAGACCAAACGGGTGTTAAGCCATGGATCAATGGTAGGTATGATCTAAGAGAAGTTGAACCGTCGGATCACTCTATGTCTAGAACATATCGTGACCGTCGGATTAGAATATTTACAAATGCATACTAAAGAAACACACTTTTACCTAACGGATATATTACAC
The DNA here is from genome assembly GCA_001517045.1 of Pseudotsuga menziesii. NCBI lineage: Eukaryota > Viridiplantae > Streptophyta > Pinopsida > Pinales > Pinaceae > Pseudotsuga > Pseudotsuga menziesii. Next base: position 241,231 of record LPNX010093341.1, read on the forward strand.
GAGTTGACTAACTCCTAAGTGTCTAAATATCCTAACAAAGTCTTCCTAAATTGTTCAAAATATAATTAAGTCTTTCCAACTTATATAAACAATTTCAAGTCCCCCTGACTTATTCAATAAGGATATAGTCTTGGGACATTACATGCCCGTACTAAAAAACGTAAAAGAATTTAAATTACAAATCTTCAAGTTCAAGATTAATTCTCTCAAGTTGGCATTGAACAATATTCTCTAATATAATCAATTTCTTTGAATGATGGAGGCATAGGAAATTAAGAATGCTAAAACCCAAGGTAAACATGCTAAAATGGCAGAATATATATAATTTATTGAATATTAAATGGTGAATCAATTCATGAATGCACAACAACAATGTTGGTTATAGGATGTCTCTTCATGTAATTTAATTCTTAGGGTATTAACAATGTTATTGTCCTTAGGAGTACATCGTGTAGGAGTTGAGTTGATGTAGTCCCACAACCAAGGATCAAATTTGAAGGGTAGAGTCCTCTTTCACTTTGAAGGACTATGACGTATTAAACCATTCAATGTTGATAGGTAAAAATAAACCATTATTTTCATTGAAAATGCAATCATACATTAAAATTTCTCTGTATATTAAGAGTAATGTAATTTAATTCTTCAATATAGTGACAAAAAAAAATTGTTCTACTCGATAGTTTTTAATAAGCAATGTCATTTTTTATCTGAGCTAGTTAAATAATCCAAGAACCCATAGTTAAATTATTCTACATACCAGGTAGGTTGTTGCTAGAATTGAATGTTTTGGATCATGTTTTTATAAGGGAATGAACAAAATAAAAAGTGGGTATTGATAGTCAAAATGTTATGCAAAAATGTCTAGGGGAAGTGGTGATGGTTTATGCTATGTTATGGTTTATGCAATGTTATATACGTCATTCCTAGAGAAAAAAAAATTGATGATGTAGACCAAGGAAAAATCAACACCTATTCATATACTAGAGTGGGTATGCAGGTAAGGCCCTTGTTTAGGAAAGGTTTGAAGAAATCCCTCTCTTGCCCATGTCTCTAGATACTAAAGTCATAAGGATATCTAAGTAATGTAAAAGATTTAATTTAGAGCTAAAGAAATAAATTATCTTTCTTGCAAGGTATTGTATCCTAATTACTAAATTTATACACATTGTTTAGCACCCTTTGAGAGTTGGTCGCTTGATATTGCCTCACCCTAAATATAGGGATGGCTAATGGGAAGAAGAGAGTAGTTGTATATTATATATTAGATAAATACGAGAAGTAGAAATAGGTAGACATAATTAAGGTAACATTATCCTTATTCTTCATAGCTATAATTACTCGAATAAATATATAAAAAGGGTCAGGCCAAGCTAAAGTTAAGTAAAGTAAACTGCAACGACTTTCTAATTGGGTGACAAAGTAGTAGTCCTAGAGGGTTTGGAGTTGGAAATCTAACTTTGTACTTTGAATTACATGGAAATGTGGCCATGCTCCACGTGGATTTTGTTCTATTAGGGATCAAAGAAAAACAAATAAGTTCTCAAAATTAATATTAAAACCATATTAATAATATAGTATGACTAGCCTTCTTAATATTGTACGAAATTCAATTTACACAGTTCAATATTATAACTTTTAGTTTTCAAAACCTTGTCATTTTGATTATGTGAAAAATAAATGTTGTTAAGTAAAAGCCTATAAAATAACACAACGGAAAACTATTATGATGACGCACATACCTAAAAAATCAAATAGTCATTGAGTGTGAGATGGTTTGGCCAATGTTTATAATATGCTCCATAGTGCGCACCACTAGAAACATGGTGAAGTTTAGCTCGACCACACAAACAACTGACTAAGATAATCAACAAAACAAACTTTAGTTTTCAGCGACAAGAACAACCCAGCCCTTTATAAATATGTTTATAGCAGCTCGGCTTTCTGAACAAAAGGAGAGACAAACTCTCCTAGTAGAGGAGATAATCATTAAGGGAGGTGTTTTTCTTTGTCTCTAGTCACGATGTGTAATTCTGCAGGTGGGTGGTGGACCAGTGGTGTTGGGGTGGTTGTGTCCTTATTTTGCTTAAGCGAAGTCATATAAGGTATAGTTCAATCTCGTTTCTACTCAAGAAGAGAAGGGTTGAAGTTTGAATATATGATATACCCTATGAATGAAGAGGCTAAGAAAGGGTGAAAGTAGCATGAGCATGTTTCAACGGTATTGATGGAACATCCTAAGAAAGGGATGATAGTGGAAGCAACCTGAGTAGGTGCTGTTACTCCAAAATGTGTGATTCTGATAGGAATGACCCCAAAAGCCTATACAACTAGAAGGTGGCTATAGCAAAAATTAAGGATAAATAAGACCTCGGTACCAAGAACTAAACATCTCACTATACCATCCTCTAGGGAAATTTCATATTTCCAAGAGGATTCCTTTTTTCAACACAAGGAGTGGAAATAGACTCTATCTACGAAATCCATAGACGGCAAGTGGAATGCACCAATTTTCATTGGCAGTGACGATTTGAGACTAGAGGCCCCTTTTTTAATCCATATTGAGTAACGAGTTCTATGATCCATTCATCCAATTACAAATGCAAGTATAGTTCCCTTAGTATGTAAATGTAAACACGGTAGAGTGTCAACTTCCCAATACTCTCATTTTCTTCTTCAAATGGTTTAAATTACTTCTTCCCCTTTAGTGTCCATTTCCCAGTGTTCTCTTTTGCTTCATCAAATGGTTTAATTTACTTATTCCCCTTGAGTGCCCACTATCCATTGCTCTATTTTGCTAATGATTTACAATACCTCTTCCCCTCTATTGAATCTCGAAGCTACCTAAACCTAGGAATGATATTCCACCCCCACCCAACTACCATAACTCAATCATGTACTAAAACATTGACAATGGTAGGAATATGAAATTAAAATAGGCTCGAGAGTCGATGGTGACCATGGAAGCAGCCTAAGTAAGGGTTGAGGAGTTTGGAACAAAGATAACAAAAGTTAAAAGCTTAAAGCCACTTCAGTTTCAACTTTTACATAATCATATTTCTAAATTTCAATAACCATTAATCATAGTTCTTAATGTGGATTCCCAAATTCCAATTAATTGGTTGCATTAATTATAACCCATTGCAAAATATGGTGAATCGATTCTAATTTATTATGATCCACTACACAAATTATTCTGGTGATTGGAAAATGGCAGGATCTTTTTAACCATTAAATTGCAAGTGAAATTGGAATTCTTAATCACCGTAAAAAGACTAAAAGGATGAATTTTAAATGCTTAATTAAACACACATGAGCACATAATTAAGTAAGCAAACCAAAAAAATGTAGACAATAATTGATAATGGAGTTCACCCCTCCTTGAGTACGTCTCCGAGCCACTTCCAATGAGAAGTCTAATATTATTAAGTCTTCACAAAAACTTGTTTACAATGAGCTTTGGAAACACTTTTGAGTTCTGTAAGTCAGACTTAGAAGCAGACTGTACCATTATGATCCTATTGAAATTCCAAGAAAAATGAATATAAACTCGATACGTTTTTCCTGAGGTCTCCTATGGCATGGAAAACGAGAAAACTCTCTATTGCAATTATACAGACGGTATGGATTACCACCTCGAAAAATCATTCCCATTAATGGTTGTACCTTCGTCTCGAAAACTATGCCAAAACTGTGCTCATAACTCTACAAAATCGTGGTTTAAAATGTGTATTTATATATTTTTTTGGAAAAACGAAGGAGCACCTTTTTGGGCTCCAAATCCCATTTTGAAACTTAAAAGAATATTGTTCCATATCCTATCAAGGATCGGGGCCATAGCCCATTGGTTACCCATGGAATTAGGGGAACAGAGGTATGGGGTCAAACCCGCGGGCCTCCCCTTTTTAAACCTAATATGATATGAAATATTGTGATGGAAATATATTATATGAGATTACGAAAAAGTTTGCCGAAGGTTTGGTGTATTCGTGGCATATTGTATATAGTTCGTTGAACATTGGGCTATGTAGTGACATTGTCATATAGTATGATAACCATATTACAAATATTTGGGGGGTGATTGATTAGATAGTTGTGCCGCCATATATGGTTAAGAACCAAATGACAGGAATGATGCTTAGATGGGAGGTGCAGAGTCTTTGGTGCATGTAGAGTTAAAGGGTTCGAATCCCTTGGCCTACAATATATTTTGATAAACTGAACCTGCTACGTGGATGTCCACACGGATGCCACGTGTCAATGAGTTATTGGTCCACCTCTTATGTCAACTCATCCTCCAAACCTCGTGGATGTCCACACGGATGCCACGTGTCAATGAGTTATTGGTCCACCTCTTATGTCAACTCATCCTCCAAACCTCTTATGTCAACTCATCCTCCAACTAGACTGCCACCTATACTTTCCACATGGAACACTGTGGAGGTTCCACGTCAGCATCGTACATGCCACGTGTCACCCTTGTAGTGGTTCGATGTGGCATCTTTATTTTGTTTTCCAAATTTACTTGTTTTGACGAAAGTTCATAACTAAATAACTTTCACATCTAGAGTCCATTTTGCATGAAACGAATGTTGTCGAAAATATCTTGTCGATCTCTACGTAGATGCAATATTTTGTTCTTATTTTGAATAATTTAATTTGGATCTATCTCAAAGATGCTCCTGGATCAAACATCCCCACTCAAGAATCTTTTGGACCACCAAAATCCTGAATCATTCATAATTCAAGAGAGGAAACGTTATTTTCACGTGTCGTGTATCATTTGTCCATCCTTCTTGGAACTTGTATATTTGACTCATCATAATAACAATCAACACTTTACTGACATTGTTAAGTACATTAATCCATTTTTCAACCAAATCTTCATTCAATATTGTTGGAACCAACCATATACTACTGAACAGTAGAAAGTTGAATATCAAAATTGAACATATGAAATATATTGTACCCATATCATGCTTATGTTTTACCATAGGAACACTATCAACCATAATAGGTGCATTGTAGTGAAATGACACTTCATTTTCATGCTCAGGATTATTTTCTTCCTTACATTGCATATACATAAGTGTCAAGTTTCGACTTGCATTAACAACCATTTTTAGTCATTGTGTAGTTCGCAGTGATCTATCATCAATCGCTTCACCTTCCCCAATGATCTATTTATGGTTTAGAAGGTCCCTTTATCCTTCATTGATTTCTCATGTTATGTGTATCTTCCCTGATGATGGACTCAATTATGTTGTAGTCTGAAAAGTTGGTTTCAAAAATAATACACGGGGTTCTCCCTTCACAAAATGCACTATATACTCAATTCCTTCTTTAAACAAATGATATTGATTATTTCATCTATAGAAGATTGCCTTATGATCATATAAATACGAGATACCCAACATAATTCGAGAGATATGTAGTGGAACCACATCAAATTCAACTTCATCTACAAACTTCGATGTTATTGCAAACTTTAGATCACATTGTTTTGTTACTTGTAATCTTTTATCTTTGCATACCCAGCCCAATAGATACGGTTTCTTGTGTGGTATTTTTGTTAATATGGATGTCCACATGGATGCCACCTGTCAACAAGTTATTTGTCCACATCATCTGTCAGCTCAGCCTTCCACGTCAACCTCTAACTAGACTGCCACCTGTACTTGCCACATGGCACGCTGTGGTGGTTCCACACCAGCATTGTACATGCCACATATCACCCTTGCAGTGGTGCCACATTGCACTTTTTTTTGACAATTTACTTGTTTTGCTGAAAATTCAGAACTGAATAACTTTCACATCCGGAGACCGTTTTGCATGAAACGAACTCTGCCGGAAATTTCTCTCTGAGCTCTATGTAGCTGCAAGCTTTTGTTTGCATTTTGAAGACTTTAATTCTAATCTATCTCGAAGATCCTCCTAGATCATCTGGGTTGTGTAATTGCATTCAGTGTTAATACATTACCTAATTTATCTTACATATAGATTGGTTGGGATTTGATAAAGAATAGAGCTATTAAGTTGGCATTAAATATTTAAAGGGTACTATTAGTTAATTTCAGCTAAAGTGTTGAGTATTCACTAGCATATTAAATCCAATATTTAAACTTAATTTTAAATGTTTTAAAGTTTGATTGTGATTTAAATTTCATTTATAGGAAATATTATTCAAAATTTGAAAATAATTAAATTTTGAAGATTTTAATGTTTGTAAAATTTTCATATAATTTAAGTTTTATATATTATATAATTATAAATAAAATTTAAATCACAATTTGAAATTAATAAAATTTTGCGGATTTTAATATTTGTAAATTTTTTATATAATTCAAGTTTTATATATTATATAATAATATTATGTAGAACTTAATATAAATATTTAAATTTTATTAAAACTATTATAAAGATGAATGAATATTTTATATATTTAATTTTATAGTAAAAAATAATTTTTATATTATAAATTTGACAACAAAAACAAAAATTTATAAATTATAAATATATTAAATTTGAAGTGTAAATTGGATCCATATGACAATTTGTTTTATCCAATCATTTAGAAATTTATCGATTTTTTTATCAATACCCAGAAATAAACTTGATATCATTCAATTATAGATTAAAGAGCCAAGTCTTTTTTAGTGGTGGATACAAATGCTAAGGTTAACGCCAAGGCTAATGTTAATGCTAGTATAAATTTTTAATATAAATGCTAATGCTAACACTAAGGTTAATGTTTTTTTAAAACAGGAACGAGTATATTAAGCGACAGTGGTTTAACCATTGGTAAGAATCACAAAATTCAATGCCTACAGAGTATCAACATAGAGTCTTAATACAACTATGAGCCCTTGTGGAAGTCGCAAAATTCATCCCTTGCGAGAGCGGCAACCAGACATTTCTAAAATAATCCAGAATTCAGAACTACTGACAGAGTTTTAAACAAACAAAAATAGTAACATAGATGCGAACAGAAAATACAGGATTCAAAATTCAGGGCTGCGAACAGAAACTACAGGTGTCCACGGTCAAATCCTTTAGAGCGTGTAGAGGGTCCAGAGCTTCCTTGCATTTCCAATCTTGTCACCTTCAACTCCAACCTTTCCACCTTGACTTCCAACTCCGCCAAGAACGTGATAAAAACATGCTCAGTCTTTGAAATCCCAAGTTCGAATTCTTTTCTGAGATGAATTAAGTATTGGTCCACATTTTCCAGCCTACGTCCCCCTTCAGAATCCATACAATGAAACAAACAGTCCAACTTTTCACCTTCTTTTTGAGGGTCCGTAACTCCTCACCCAAATTCCTATCGAGAGAGGACGCAGAGGATTCAGGAGAGGAATCCATGAGAACACCACACAGCAATAGACCTCCAGAGCCAGAGGAAGCATAAACTTTGAACACAAATTTTCCACTGGTGCAAAATTAATAGCCATCCACCACCTTTAATTGTTCTAGGATCAATCTGCAACATCATGCGAACAGATGCGGTTCTACTAGACGATCGCATTGTTTTAATGCCGACGATGGACAAAATCAGAGCAGCATGAGGTGAACAAAGGGAGGTACAAACCAACCTGCCTCCCTTTAAAATGCATTAAACATAAGCGTGGCAGCCTCTTGCCACCACGAGCCTAGAGCGTGGCAGCGTTATTCCATCACGTGTCAACCTTGTCTCCACAACGTGCCAGACAGTGAAGTGACTTCCGACTGCTCCCACAATTAGCCACGCGTATTAGTTAATGATGATCAACACGGTCAGGGTCATATGGATGCCCAGCACTTAAGGGATGGGGCTCCAGGATTTGCGACCATTGAGGTCAAGAGTCCCTCGGGCCAATGAGGAGGACGCATTGGCTCTAAGTCAGCACGGGCATTATTTTTCCTTAGCACATGGAAGGCATCGAAATTTTGAAAAAAGGAGCTAAGACTTTGGATTTTTTAAATCAGCTGCCGAATCTTTATGTCTTCGGGGAGATTGCTCGAGTTTAGGGCTTGAATGACTAGACGAGAGTCCCCGACCACTACAATGTCCTATAAACCCTGAGTTTTGGCGAGCTTTAGGTCCTGCCAAAGAGCTAGTGCTTCCACCATATTGTTTGAATCGATTCCATGTCCCCAAGAGAAGGATAATACCTAGTTTCCATCCGAGGAAAGAATTATCCTGCCTCCCCATAACGCTAAGGTTAATATTAATGTTAGCATAAATTTTTAATACAATTATAGATTAAAGTTTAAAACGTTATCATTCAGTTATAGATTAAAAAGTTCAATCTTTTTCAGTGGTTGATATAAATGCTAAGATTAATGTCAAGGCTAATATTAATTTTAGCATAATTTGTTAATTATCTAGTGGAGTTTAGATATAAGATTTTATTTTTATTAGTTGTGTGGAAGAGGGGCATTCTACACTTGAGTAGGGGGAGATATGTAACTCTTTCCATGCTCGTAGTAGAGTTGACAAGTGTTCTTTTTTAAAATAATAAAATATTATAAAATAATAACATGTCAGGTGAAATTAGAGTTAAAACATTTATAACGGCATATATATATATATACATATAGATACACAAATTAGATAAATTGGAGATGTGTAATTCCTTATGTGCTCATCCTAGAGTTTGACAAGTGTCATTTTTAAAATAATAAAATATTATGAAATAATATGTCCACATTAAAGTTAACACATTTACAATGACATATATATAAAAAAAACACAAATTAGATAAATGGGAGATATGTAACTCCATTTGTGTCCTCATCTTAGAGTTGACAAGTGTCCTTAAAAAATATATATATTATAAAAAAAACATGTTGACTAAATTAGTGTTAAAACATTTACAATGACAAATATATAATAAAAACACAAACTAGATAAATTAAAAAGCTTTCTTAACATTTCCACTAAATATTATAAAAAAAAACATATTGACTAAATTAGTGTTAAAACATTTACAATGACAAATATATTATAAAAACACAAACTAGATAAATTAAAAAGCTTTCTTAACATTTCCGCTTTAAAAACATAAACATCTCTGCTTCTCAAGAAATGTGTAAACATCTTTGCTTCTCAAGAAATTTGATGCATGTCAATGCTTACTAGATCAAGATTCTGACAATTTCAATTTCATTATAAAAGAGCTTGATAAAAAAATTATATTTTTTAATTCAACTTTATTAAAAAAAAAAATTCACTTTACGTCATCTCAGCAGCGCGGGACATAATAAAATATGAAATAGCCGCTTATCGCAAGCTTATATTCCGATTGTATTCTTTAGGAGAGACCAGTATTTTATTGTTTTTGAAGGTGATTGAATTCGAACTCGCGATCGTCTGCGTGAGTGAAATAGAGGAAACAGGAAGGAAAGACCAAAACGAAGCATCGCATCATGGCCGACGCTGAAGAAAACGGGATGCTAAATGCGGAAGAATCGGCACTAGCACTGCATGAACATGAACAGCCTGTGAGAAGCACCAGCACGCCCATGCTCCCCAACCCTGAAGCCAATACATCTCAATATGCATCCTACGGAGGGTCCAAGCTCGCAGCCTTCGTCTATGGTTATAATACTCCTTTCGCTAACTCTCTGTTGTTTCAGTTGTTTGTCCACTTAGAGTTGTTTTAAATTCTATAAAATATTTCTCTGGTAGTTTTTCATTGCAATCTTTTTTTTAATATTTCAAACACTTACTGTTTATCCTTGATTCTGAGTTATATAAATTTTCCACAATTTTTCCTACCAGGAAAACTTTACAGAAATCAAGAATTCCTCTGTGTTTGCATCTTTCATCGAATCGATTGAGTAGAACAATAAAAATAATGAAGGAACTAATAAATTCCTCCCTATATGTGCGCATATTTCCTCCAAATCAAGAATTCCTCTGTGTTTGCATATTTCCTCGAATCGATTGAGTAGAGCAGTAAAGACAATGAAGAAACTAATAAATTCCTCCCTCTATGAGCATGTTTACTCGAAATCTTTACAGAAATCAAGAATTCCTCTGTGTTTGCATCTTTCCTCGAATCGATTAAGTAGAACAATAAAGACAACGAAGGAACTGATAAATTCCTCCGTATATGAGCATATTCCTCGAATTGATTGTCTAGAAAAAAGAAAGATAACGAAGTATTTGCAAAATGTATATATTTTTTCAAGGAAATTACTAATTCACAACACGGCTGAGAAAATTACAGCAACGTTTTTTATGAGATCAAAATGTTTTATGGATAGTGAAGAAGCAATTATTTAAAGTTGTTTAAATTGCAGATATCATCAATCAGACGCAGACGGAGATGGAAAATCTGCTGCTGCTCATAAAGTTCGTACATATTTTCGAATTTTCTACTGTAAAATTTAATCAACTACTTCCTTTCCCAACAAATTTTCGAAAAAAATTCTGTAAAGTTTGATCAACTAGCCCCTTTTCTGTAAAGTATGTTGTAATCTTTAATGATTTTGGTGTAAAATCCTTAATGGCTGACAAACGGAGGACGTCAAATGCCTAATTTTAGTTTTTGATTATTTATTTATATGTATTACATGTTATTTTCGTTACAGTGAAATAGAAGCAGGATCTGTGGAGATATTGGAATATGTCGATAAATTCAAAGAGTCGTCATTGGAACGGAAATCTAAGCTGGAGGAAGAACGGGAACGCTTTCAACAAGCTGCTTGCAGAGTGTTGGATATGCTTGGCTCTGCGGCCAGCAATTCATTGAGCGTGAGTCTCCCTGTCCATTTTATGCTTACACTGTTTATTAAGTCGTATCCCACTAGCCATGGGTTATTCTTGTCTTCCATTAATGGTGGCCTTTGTTGTACTTTACGATCGTTCCATGTTCTTCATGCCTTGGCTTCCAAAATATCCTTGTTCGTCTCTTTCTTGGTTCCACCCTCTGGGAATGAACTTGACATTAAGGCAAATTCATTTAGTTTAGTTTGTAACGGATTTGATGGGGTTTGTGCAGATTGTTGCAGCTACTCCCAGAGAAGAGGATTATCGCCACACAGACGATTGATATATGTAATTGATTCAAATTACTAGATGCAATTTTGCTTCTGCGTAGAAATTTATCGCCATTTCACTGACACTGTATGCTGTCAATAGCCAGACATTTTTGATAGATCGTTGGGACATCAAGATCACAAAATAATATGATTTTTGGAACACGTGTGAGCGTTATGTGATGAAAATGCAATGCAGCGAGTTTACGCGAATTAATTTGGTTGATGCCAAACCACTTTTAACACAATCATATTAGTTTAGGCGAATTAATTTGGTAGTAGAAGAAACCATTCTGGGTTTATCACATTCAGACTGCATTTAGTATAGTCTGGTTCATAAATTTGGATAGGGATTCACAAATTCATTGCATTGACATAGTTCTAAAGAAGTAGTCGGGGATCTTAAATTTAAGTCATAGTTGTAAAGTAGTCGGGGATCTTAAATTTAATTTTTTTTAATATATTTAATTTTAAATTGAGTATCATATTTTTATTAATTTTGAATTGTTAATTTTTTTTCAAGTTATTGATGACATTTTTATTAAACAAAGGGTTGGGGTGTTGGAGTGGTATTGTATATCAGTCAGACACATTATTTTCATTTGAAGATTGGTTGTGGCAGTAACATTAATACTAGAGCAAAACTACTCGCTTTCTGGGGGCCTTCTATATATTGCTACTAGAGCATAACTACTCGCTCTATAGGGGCCTTCTATATATTGCTTCTAGCATGGGCCTGCCTGAATTGAAAGTTTATGGGGATTCTAAGACTATCATTGATTGGATCAATGAGGTAGTTATCTTGAAGGTTCTAGAGCTAGAAAATTGGTGCGCTAGAACTAAGGCTCTTAAGGACACTTTTCCCATTATTGAATGTCACCATATCACAACATATCACTCTTAGAGAAGAAGAGGAATGGCGCTTGAGATCAAGAAGCGTTTGGCTGAAAGGGGGAGATATGAACACTAAGTTATTTCACATTCAATGCAAAGAGTGATACATGAGGAACACTATAATGGAGTTAAGCAAAGAAAATGGGGAGAAGATCACCGATCTCAAGGATATTAAAAAAGAGATTAAAAGTTACTTTGAGGATCTATACACAACAGAAGAAGAGGTTAACTAGGAAGAAATGGCAGCCATGACCAATGAGACACCCTGCCTAATAGACAAAGATAATGAGTTTCGGATTCATCCAGTTACTGCAGACGAAGTCTAAAAGGCGGTTTTGTCTCTCCACCTAGAAAAAGCTCCAGGGCCCGATGGTTTCCTGGTCAGTTTCTACCAAAGATGTCAGCATATTATCAAAAAAAATATTTTAAAAATGCTAATTTGGACTCAATCCAGGGACAAGATCGGAGGTGCAACAAACTCCACCTTTCTTTCCCTCATCCCAAGGAAAAAAATCATGTTTCCATAAAGCGTTTTAGACCTATCTCTCTCTGCAATTCCTCCTATAAAATTATAGCAAAGGTTATATCCAACAAGATCAAAAAGGTCATCCCTCACCTCATCTCTGCAAACCAAGGCGGGTTCATTGTTGGTCGTCAAATATACGACAACATACTTTTGGTTTAAGAAGCCATCCACTCCAGTCAAAAACAGCAAGAAGCAAGTATGGCAATAAAACTAGACCTTGCAAATGCCTTCGACAGAATCAGGCATGACTTTATCTTCAAGGTCCTAGAAAGGTATGGTTTCTCCCCAAACTTCATAAGGTGGATCAAAGCATGCATAATCGGCCCCTATATAGATCCTCTAGTGAATGGTCAGCCAACATCATTTTTTCAAGCTCAAAGAGGGATCCATTAAGGATGTCCAGTGTCCCCATTCCTTTATATTTTTAGTCGCAGACTCACTCAGTAGAAGACTTAACAAGTTAAAAGAAGAAGGGAATATTCCTAGAATATCATTTTCCATGGGAGCACAACCAATTAATCACGCCCAGTTCGTTGATGATACTATTCTTTTGGGAAGCGCATCGACTCAGATTGCAAGAAGACTCAAATCTTCCCTTGAGCTTTTCCTTAAAGCCTTGGACAGTCGAATTAATCCGGCCAAGTCTTGGTTATACGTTTGGAACATAAACCACATAATCCTTAGAGAGATAGCCTTTATTTTTGGAATCAAGGTCAATCATGACTGCACCTCTTTCAATTATTTGGGAATACCCATTACTAAATGCACCCACAACTCCACAGCTTGGAAACATGTAGTGCAAAAGCTTAAAAGTAAAGTGCAAGCTTAAGGGATGAGATGGATCAACTTAGTTGGAAAATTAAGCCTTATCAAATCTATCCTTGCCTCCTACCCTATCTATACCAGTGCCATGTTTCTTGTGCCTAAGGCCATCAATAATATCCTAGGCATAGAACTCAAAAAATTTATTTGGCAAGGTGGGAAGACCCAAGGGAAAAAGTTCCATTTGGTAAACTGGGATAAAATTTTGGAAGACAAATCTACATGCGGGCTTGGGATAAAAGATTCGGGATTAATGAACAAATATTTGGGAGATAATATGGTCTGGAGACTGATCTATGGGAGGAAATAATGGTGGAAGGAGGTAACAAGGAAAAATATATTAAGAAACCAAGATCGAGATGTTTAGAGAGCGATTAGGATGGTAAAGTCACACTCATCTAGAATCTTTGCAAAAATTATGTTGGTCTAATTAAAGACAATCTCTATTGGATCCTGGGGAACGGATGAAAAATAAATATTTGGACATATAAGATCTTGGGGCACCCCCCCATGGCTTCAATGCTAAACCTTGTCAATCTCCATAGCTAGATGAAAGAGAATAATTTTATGAATCTTCAGGATATCTCAGAATGGTCAAGCTATGGAAAATGGATGAGATGGAAGGATCTGAATCCCCCACCTCCCTTGCAAGAGGAATATGACCTCTTCACCTCCCATTTGCACGACATAGCCCTCTCAAATATAAGGAATCAGGATAAAATAGGTTGGGGTCGTCATGGATTCTACACTGTCAAACAAGGTTATAAGATCATGAAGAGCAACGATGACCGGACTGTTAGATTTTTATCATTTAAGCAATATGATCTTAGGATCTTATCTGAGAGAATAACATGCACAGCAATAATCACAAGAGATAAGAGACACAAAGAATTTTCCTCAGGGAAACCATAAAGGAGAAAACCCCGCAACTTCCTCAGAGATAGAATGAGCACCAATTGCAGTAGTAAAACCCAAAGACAGTAAAGATGATCTCCAACAGTTGTTCTCTCTCTCACTTGTGTGAGCACTTCCTCTCTCACTCATGCGCCCCAGTTGAGTGTGTGTGTGTGTAAAATAGAGAGGCTCGCTCTCTATTTATACTAGTTTCGACTTGACAATTACTTACCAGGGCCGACATCTCTAGGAGAGTCTAATAACCCTAGTGCCCCTCAACTGTGGGGACTTTTTCCTCCGATCAACAAGGAGGGTTAACCTTGACTCAATTGTGGGGACTATTTCCCTGACTTACAACGGAGGGTTAACCTCAATGACTTTACATGACTTTATTATATTAATGACTTTCCTGATAGGAACATCGGGGTACAATGAAATACAAATGATTCTCCCAATAGGAACATCGGGGTATAATATAAGATATACAAGTGAATACCTTCCAAAGTTATAAATACATTAACACTCCCTCTTAACTAGGAAGGTATTCTCTTGAAACAATACATCAGCACAAGTCTTCTTCTCTGGATCATCATCAAAGTTGGATCATCACTGGATCATCATCAAAGCTGGATCGTCATCATTATCACTACTTCCACTATCTCGATCAACCGGTGCTATCTCTCAATTCTACTTGTCACAGGAAGTTCTACAGAGCCAGCCCTTTTTCATGTTGGTTGTAGCCCGAGCCTCCATTTAGGTCTTCATCTTCTTCAGCACTTATATCTAACCATGGGAGGAACACATCCAACATCCATGTCAGAAAGGCCCGCCCAACACTTACATCTGACCATGGGAGGAACACATCTAGCATCCATGTCAGAAAGGCACACCTAGCACTCACATCTGACCATGGGAGGAACACATCTTGCATCCATGTCAGAAAGGCCCAACACTCACATCTGACCATGAGAGGAACACATCCAGCATTCATGTCAGAAAGGCTCTGCACTTACATCTAGCCATGAGAGGAACCAATCTAGCATTCATGTCAAAAGGGCTCTGCACTTACATCTGACCATGAGAGGAACACATCTAGCATTCATGTCAAAAAGGGCTCTGCACTTACATCTGACCATGGGAGGAACCAATCCTACCACCATGTCAGAAAGGCACACGGACTCATCACTTCCCCTTGGAAGGAATCTCGATCTGAAGAACACCAAGCTTCTCCCTAAAGTACCCAAACTTCACTCTGGCCATTTCTAGCATTGAATCACCTCAAGGTTGATTACATCCAAGGATAAACTTCATTTATAAATTTACTAGATGATTTTTTATGCATTCCTTATGGAATCCATAAAGTGTATCGATGACTCTCTCTATACTTGGATATGGTTGACAAGGATGTCTTCAAGAAACACTTGTTGTTGGTATCTAATTATATTAATTATCTTAAGATGATTGTCGATATTTTTATCATTGTATGAATGACGACAGATTAAATATTTTGAGAAGAGAAACTAATAGGAATTTTCTGCACTCTGATCTCCTCGAGAAGTTACAGGAGTTATGTGAAGAGGTTTCCACTTGGGAATCCAAAGTAATTTGCATCCACAAGATTTGAAGACTTGAACTAAGTCCTAAATTTCAGATCAATGAGGCATGAGGTATATGAGGCAGCAGGAAGTTGTTGATCTGCAAGACAACAGAGCTCAAGAGTGAAACTACAACATCAACATTGTTCAAACATCAAGAGTATGATAGGGGGAGATTGGTTGATCAGTTGCAATACTGGATCTGGTGTACTTACCGGTGCATCTTGACTAATGTAGGATCAGTATTTGAAGTCTTAACTCTGACCCAGGACTCCTCGGGTAGTTAAATCCTTAAATTTGTGATCAAGCACTAAATTTAAGGAATATGAAGACAAGGATAGTCATTAAAGCTATGGTTTTTAGATTTGAAGACAAATTGTAGTTTGACCAAGCTCTATTGTGATAACTTATGTAGCAAAGATGGAAGAAAAAGGTGAATGATGAATGCCTTAGCCAGCTGAAGAATTTGGCCTATTTTAGAGAAGAGATATAGGGACAAAACAACAACAATATCATGGTTAAGATAATATAACTAAGGTTGATGGAAACTACAACAAATGGTGATGACCGAATTGAAACTATAAGCATCTCATGAAATATTATGGGTTTAGCATTTATTAGATAATTGTCAATGAAGTGTTGATAACTTGGCATGCTTTGAATCAACATATTGAAGATGATGACAGTGTATAGCAGTAAATTTATTATGAAGAAGTTTGTGTGCTTAATTTTGCTCTGAACTTGGGCCACAAGAGAACAGTGATATGAGACAGCCAAGGACCAAAAGCAATGAGGTATGAATCAAACAAAACTAATGAGGGTTTAGGCAGCATTTGTATCTAATGATCTTGGCACTCTTCAAAGTTTTGAATATATGCTAGTGCAGAATTCTCAAAAACCACATTTTGACCTAAATTGACTAAAAGGAAGCCAAGAAAATTTTCCATTCAGACCTTTGACACATACTATTGTTTAAGATGCACCATTGACATTAAAGAAACTATCATATGAATATTTTTAAGCCATAGTCATTTAAATATATCGAAATACAATCTCAGCAACATAATCAAGGTCTATATCTATGTCTTGAAAGACCTATGCAAAGGCAGCATGTACACAATTAGTTTGGGGGAGCAGGCAAATCTTATAAGAAAAATCAAATATTTACAGCTCAACAAATGAATAAGTCTACATGAAAGGGGGAGCAAACACTTCAATATACAAGAATCCAAATTTTTTGGGCGCTATGAAGCTTTGATGAAGAGGTTGACCCTTTGTCATTAATGTCGAAGGGGGAGAAATTTGAAGAGGTGTTACAATCAATGACAAAGGGGGGTTTTGTTGAGTGGTGATAAAGGAGTGATAAAGGTTGAATACAAATGTTGATGACATTATAGCTTGGGCATTGAAGCCATTAAGCAATCATAAATATTAATGACATGGCATGAATGAGCCAAATGACCCATTATGTGGTCATTTGTGGTTTGCATGGTTATTGGTGTATTTATGGGGTCTTGTAACCCTTGGAGATGGTCCTAGTACATGAAAAGTTTTGGCACCCACATGCATTGTGGTATGATAGCACTTGGACACTTGGAAACACTTAATTTCTTGGTGTTGAAGTTAATAATAGTCGATGCTACCATTTGATGATGGGCTTGAAATCCTCAGAAACCATCTTGTTCAAATATTAAATGATATTTTGACACTCTTCCATGTGGGGCCTTTATGTCTTAAACCCACATACTTGGTAGCAAGTGGACGGTTTAAGAATCCCATGTAAATGATGAAGTCCTTTCCAAAATGTTGACGATGAAGTGGATAATTTATTGGAGACATGATTCAAAATAAAGAATTAAGTAAATTTCAATATTGGTCAAATTCGGTTTAATGGTTTGTATCCCAACCACAAGCCGGCTCCACAAATAATTCAAAAGAAAAATAAAAATGCAAAAAGTGCAAAGTCGGCTCAGTCAAGATTTAATAAATAAATCAATAATATAAAAAGGCATACACATTGTGCAAGTCATCTCAAAAAATTACCATGAAAAATAAGTATTAATAACCAAGTCAACAACCTCATTTGTGGAAGAAGAATTTGTGGTAATAAGTGCTCTAAATTTCGGGTATGCACAATTGAGGAAGTTGCAGGTTATTAACAGTCTACTAAGGTGGCAACAGACTTGTAATTTGGTAGCAAAAAACTTGTAATTCAATGGAAGCAGGAAGGTTTTTATGTCTTACAAACACTTAGGTAATGAAATTCGGTGGGTGTACATTTGAGCTCTGATTTTTCGGGTGAAAAAGAGGAGTAACGCAGTAGCAAACATTTTTTTGAAGTCTAAAATTTTTAAGTCTGGGTTTTTATCTCTGAGAATTTTTTTGGTGTACAGATCATTGTGGCAGCGAATGTATAAGGAAGTTATCTTATGACATGACAAGACAAATAACTTGTGATTTTTTATAATATTTTGAGCCTCTTACTAAAGAAAATCTGGGAGTGGAGTTTTATCAAGCTCTGGATTTTCAGACCTTGAAGACATGAGCACACTTAGTTGATGAGCAGACTTTATAAATATGTCAGGAGCAATAAACAGTAGTCAATGGAGCAGTAGACTTGAATGACTGTGGATACATTGATGACATGAACGTGGACAGGATGTGGACATGAGCATACTTAGTTGATATGAGTAGACTTTGTGGCAAAAGCTATCCATTGAGATGCAGATCATTTAATGCTGCTGCAGCAGGCTTGATGACCGTTGGATCTCGAGCAGCTTAAGATCCAAGGGTCATCAAGCCTGCTGTAGCAGCATTAAATGCTGTGTAGCTCAATGGATAGCTCTTACCAGACTTTGTTGGTATGACAGTAATAAGCAGACTTTGTTGACATGCCAATAATGAGCATCTTGACAATGACACAGTAGTGTACATGGTGTCGGCAAAATAGTACATTAGATTTATGAAAGATTGATGACACCTACTGTAGGATGACATGATAGAGTGACTGGAGTGGACAAGGTTGATGGACATATGATAATTGATTGATAACTAAATGAGGATTTGACAAGTGGCAGATGAAGTGTGATATGACAGGAATTTGTATGATATTTCAAGTTGGTTCTTGCACACCTTTTATTAGTTGGATCTAAGAAAAACCAAGCAGGGTCTTGGAATAGAAGTTGGTGCTTCTCGGTCAATTGGAGCTGGTGTAATAGAGAACATTGCAGTCTTCCATTGTAACCCTTATCAAATTTGATATAATAAAGTTTACAAGTTTATCTTATGAAGTGTCTAGTGTGATGTGATTGATTAATGGTGATGAAATTGTTAGTTTGCAATAGATGATCTTTGTTTAAGTTTTGAAGAAGTGAAAATTGGTAAAATTACTCAAATTAATCTCGGATGCACACAAATTAACAAGTATGGTGATACAGTAACATTGTGACATGAGGCGCTTTTGTATATACTTGAGCATTGGTGCTTGAATGGGTCTATAAAAGCACTAAAGCAATGTAAACAATGGTTTTTCAGTTTGGTGTTTTTTTATTCTACCCTAATGTGGCGCGTATGTAAATTTATTGATACACCAATGCATTTGTAGCAACAAAGAGCACTGAAAAATGTATAGATTATATTTTTATTTTTTAATCATTTCAATGATGTATGGTGTGTTTTTATCAAATGCACGATGCTTCATTAAAAACTTAAAGATATCAGTGTGTTGGTGCAGAAAAAATGCACTATGGAATTTGAAATATTATTTTTCATTTTTTTGGAAAAAATATAAGTTTTACAATGCTTTGTTTTGGAATGCATTGGTGCATTTACAATTACAAAGAGTGCTAAATAACATGTAGATTATATTCTAAATATTTTAATAATTTCAATTGTGTATGGTGCATTTTGCTAAAAACACACTTATGTGTTTATGTAGATAAAGAACACCGTAAGATTTTGAAATATTTTTATTATTTTTTCAAAAATTATAAACTTTTTGGTGAGTTTATATATATAACTTTTATAAAAAAATTGGTGCATTTATATACATAACTTTTATAAGCTTTTTCGTGCGTTTACAACTAGTACCAAGCATAGTGTTATTTTTCCAAAATAATCAATAGAAGCCATTACTAACTCAAGATATAGGATCTTAAAGTATAGCGAAGAGTTTCCTATTTATATTTTTGTAGAAACAAAAAGTTCAAAAATATTTTGAAATATAACAAAATTCCACCATCTTTTAAAAGAGGTCTATGTATCCTTTAAAATTTGCAATTATGTCTACATTTATTAACATTTATTAAGGGAGCGAATCACCCTTTTGTATTTTCAAGTCATTTTGACTTGTCCAAAAAAATAGAGCTTTAATCTTTGATAATAATATTAAAAAAATGTAGTTTTTTTCTGGGAAGATTACATGTTGAAGATATCTATAGTTGTTATGCCAGCTTGGTTTGGTTGCTACAGAATAAATGTTCCTCCTATGGATCACATGTCTGTTTTTTCCAAATTGTCTATCGCTTGGTTAAAATCCCTATGTTGCCCTAGGAAATTATATACTAGTTTTGGTCGAAAAAGTGAAGTATCTAGTCGCAAGTCGAGCAAGGCCGCGACAAAAAAGTAGAGGAGTAAGTCGAATCCAAGAATTCAACATATTTTGAAGAAACATTAAATGTAAGAGTGAGATGAGTTAGACTAATAGTATATTTTTGGGAATGGGCATGATTGTAAATTAGGTCATTAACGCCTGTATTAATGTAACGGGATTCATCAGGGTAGTTAGAACAACTAATCGATTGTCGATTGAGAACTAGTTGATAGTTGAAACAAGAATTGTAATAAGTTTATAGGGTCGATCCATGATGTGTGCAGATGACTCTGACGACTGGACGACTCTCGATCTAAGACTACGATCTTTCTCGTCTCTAATTGCTTAGAGATTGACAAAAAGACCATTATGAGAAGGATCTCGATAGAGAGGTCGACAAGAAAGAATGAAGATAGCATGAGAGCATGAGAAAGACAGAGAAAACTCATTTATCGAAAATAAGATTCTAAGAGAAATCTGCAAGTTGTGTTCACAAACCGAAAGCGTTCCAATATTACTCATGCCAGATGAAGAGAGTTTTTGTGGTTTTTCCTGTATGGGTTTCCACGTTAAATATATGTATTTATGAGTTTGTCACACTTATATTGATATCATATTATGGAATGCCAATAATAATGATGGCAGTTATGCATTAATTTGCATATTTTATATGTTGTGAATGTGTCAATGGATCTGTCTGCTTTCTTTTTGTGTATGTGTCACTCGTAATCCATCCCTCCATTTTGATCGAGTTGTTTCTTAATGTTGTCATGAATAAATCCCCTTCCATAACTGCATAAACCTAGTTTTGGTAGTCTCCATAGATATCTCAGGTGAGACTTCACCTTTGCAGGTGTTTCCAATGGGGTTACTCTTTACCAGGCCGATATCTTGGGATTTGTTGAATAAATAGGGAAATATACACCTGGGTTAGTGGAAATGGCGCCAACAAATGGTTTCATTATTAGGACTTGAATCATTGTGAAGGGGACATGTTTTGGTACCCAACAAAACCAGATATTCAAGATTGGGTGGATTATAAAGAAAGAGAGTTTGCACAAGAAGAAAGTGAAGGATTGCGACTAAATCCGACCGAATGGTTAGAAATATATATTTACTCAAATATTCACGAGATTTTCTTTAGTGAATTTCCCATTCTTTTGCATGAATGGTTGTCGAATCTAGAAACTCAGTGGAAAACATTTCAACACAAAGAACCCAATGAGTGGACTCCTCATCTAATCCAACGGTTGGAAAGATTCAGTAATCCTATATTTAGGGCTATTTAATTCTAGGTTGATATCATTTTGGAGGGATATATTACTAAGATTGCAGTCAACATGATAATATCATACAGTGAGACAGAAAGAGGGTTCTTCCAAGAAACTCCAGGTCGCTACTTGAAATATTTAAATACATGGATAAAGATGTTGGTTTGTGAAAAAGGAATCCTAAGGATGGAATCCGATGAGTAAATCCTTGTGCATGGAGGACCTGGGTAATGTATCAAGAAAGGATTGAACAAGACGGACGAGAATGAGTTGAGATGTTCTCTATCGATAGTGAGAATGAGCAAGAGGTTGGTTGCCTAAGGAGTGGAAGAATATTTCGGTTAGGAAAGAGAAGAAGGACTGCAACAAGAAGAGAAAGCTGCAGCATGACTGAAGGAAGGGACTACAAGTTGGCACCACCCCTCAACAGAGAATCTTGCGATGAAGAAAAATAATATCGAATTATTTCTAAAGATAAAAAAAAGAAGCTCCATAACCATACCAATACTGTGACATACCCGCGATCCCGAATACATTTCAAGCAACTAAGGTAAGACCTAAAAGTGCATCAAAGTGTGGTTTTGTAAATCATAGTAACAACAATAGTTGAGATAGTAGTCAAGGAATTCCTACTGGTGGAACATTTAATTCAATATTAGTTATACCCCAAGTGAACAGAATGTCGGGTAATGACATAAAGTTACCTATATTTAATGGGAATAGGGTGGAAGACCCTGAGCAACATTGGCTCTTGTGCGAAGTTGTCTTGATAGTGCGATAGGTCCAGGATGAGGCTATTAAAAGGGCTCATATGATCACAACCTTTAGAGGTCATGCTCTTGACTAGTATGTGAAATTTTATGTGGTTCCCGCGGGGGTTCCTCAAAATTCATTAGATCAACTATGAATTGGACTGATTGAAGAATTCAAGAAACTGAGTCTGAATCGTAATGTATCACAGAATTTAAAAAAATTAGGCAATTGTCGACTGAGTCTGTTTGGGATTTTGACCAAATATTTAAGACTATGATGGCTAAGGTGAGTTTCCAAATTTCAAATGCTCAACATAAAGAGTGGTTTATTGTCACTATGCTACCTCATATCCAAGTTCCATTTATGCAGTAGAATATTGTATCCCAGAGCGAAGCTCTTGAGCTTGCTATTAAATTGGAATCATTGTTGGTTAGAGAAACTGGCATGGGAATGATGCAAATACAATCGCAGCTTGTCAATACAACGTTGCAAATACAAGATATCAAGAAAGGGAAATAAATTCAAGAATAAATCTGGTGTACAATATGTAGAACTGAAGTCCATCATAAAGATTCATGTCCACCTTTCTTGAATTATCTTGCATCAGGAGTGTCGAACTCGATAAATTCACAAGGAATTCCCTGGTGTATAATTTTCCAGACAAGAGGTCATCGGTCGGAGGAATGCTTGTACCTACAGAAGATAGTAAGTGCACCTTCCAGCTTATATTGTAAATTATGTCGATCTATGGGTCACGATGACCAAGACTACAGAGCATACCAGTTTCTACAAGAAAATACGGTCAACACATATTTGATGAAGAATGATGAACAAATACAAGTCGAGCGAGCTCAGGAACAATACCATCAACCAAGGGAGGAGTGGTCCGTTCAGAGGATGAGGCCAAGGAGGAAGGTTTGGTCGTGGAACAGGACAAATAATTTTTTTATAATTGTGGATAGTCGGGACATTTTTCTAGAGAATGTACTAATCCCACAACAACGTGTTCATATTGTAAATAATTTAACCACACCACGGAGGATTTCCTATAGTTGATTACTAAATGGAAGGCGAGAAACATGGGGAACCAAACCAACCTCAAAATACAAATCAAAATATTCAAAAAAAATTTGTCAAACCTCGAGAACCGAATATTGATGTCATAACAAGAGGAGGTGTTGTGACTGGAGGAGATCAAGTTGCACCATGTGTAACTCCGATAGTTTTACCAACGACACAAAAGAAATTATCGTTTAATGTCCAGAAATGAAAGGGAGTCTTATTTCATGCACGCAATGATTTTTTTGACATAAATAAGGTGTTGACATATGCTACTGTTCTAGTATTGGATGATGGACCAATCCTTGAAATGCCTCAAAGATTTGAACAGTTATTCCAAAGAAAGTCGGCAATGAAGGTAAGCAAGTTGAAAGATTTCTTTAAAATTTGTTTAGCACTTATAAGACATAAGGATGATGTTGCAGAACTATCATCTCTAGTTGAAGAACCTCGACCAATTGCGCGACCAGAGAAAAGAGTTAATCACATTGGTAAAAGACAGAAAACTGATCGCGAGTTAAGAATGAATGCCTAGATAGGTGACTATGATATGGACTTTATCGTACTCTATTTGGGTTCAGATGTTAATATTCTGACAAGAAAAACCTGGGAAAGCATGGGAAAGTTGAGACTAGTATGGTCTCTTATTTAGCTATGTTTAGCCAATAAGTAGAAGGTCTTTCCTATTGGTAGAATGACACAGGTTCCTATCAAAGTGGAAGGATTGCAAACCTATGTCGATTTTGAAGTCATGGACATTGTTGATGATACAAATCTATATCTCGCACTTCTAGGGATTGAATGGGCTATTGACAATCAAAAAATAATATATTTTAAAGAGAGAATATTTCCATTTGAAGATACAAAAATATGGGCAATCGCCCCAACTGATCCTCTGGAGGGATAGAGATATGTCGAGCAAGTGAACAGTGAAGGGCAAGAAGGATATTTGGATAATATTTATAACATTTCCTTCATGATGTATGACTATGTCAACCCAATAGCTAATGGTAATTTGAGTAGGCAAAGTATTAACTGGTGTACGTCAAACCCAAGAGAAACTCTGAAGAACTGGAAAAATCAACTACATGAAGTGTCGATGCGAAAGTGTGAAAGAATCACGAAATCTGTATGATAGGTAGGTACTCAGGTATGTGATATACCTAAATATGAAGGATTTCCTAACTTGGACACATTTCTTACAAAGTTTGAAGAAAAAGTATTGGAACATTAGATGTTACATTGAAGCCTACGCCCGCCAGGTGGTGGGTTGCTCATAAACAATCTATTTCAGAATGGACTCAGTGTTGACGGCTGCTAGAAATCAAATTTGGTGATAATATGTCTTATACTGGTAAAAAATATATGGGATTGACAAATCCTATCGAGCATATTGAAAATTGTCATGCGACAGGGAAGAAATCGCTACGAAAGGGATAGGTTCATCAGTTTATACATACTTTGGAAATGATACCGAGGAACTAGTACATGTCAGTTGGGATGCGACGAGATACTGTAGAATGGGAAGAGATAGCTACCATTTTTTCACATACTTTTAGATTTTTTTATGATAGTCCGATGATTGATGTTGCTCTGCAAGTTATAAGAGCCAAGATTTTGAGGACATCCATGTTTCGATGTCGATTTTCCCTCAGAGCATCGCGATAGTTCAAACTAGATGGAATGATATAATGTAATTGGTGAACCTAATGATGATGATCCATGTGACATACATATTCCTAAGTCTAAGGGTAGTTGAGCAGTGGAGGGATCAGGCTTATCAAATGACAAATTTTTGAATTCCCTCAGAACAAAGAAGGTGAATATTGGTTCTACATAAAATTCAAAATTTTCCAATATTGGACACTATTGGGATGATGATACAATAGGAAAAATTACAGACTTATTGCATGAATTCTAGGATCTAGTATCTATCAAGTTTTAGAGATGAAGTGGATTAATGGTGAGTTGGGAGAAATGAAGATTCCGCTTAATCTTGACGCAAAACCTGTCAAACAACGAACGTACAGACTCAATATGAGATGTAAAGAAAATGTAAATATATAATGTTAGATGTATGAATTATATAACATGTGGAGGAATCTGAATGGATTAGCCTTATGGAGGTTTAGGACAAGAAAATTGGTGAAGGTTGCAGCTGTGTCGACCTGTGAAAATTAAATGATGCTTGCTTGCATGATCCATTCCCGACCCCGTTCACGGATGAAGTATTGGAGAACATTGAAGGACAAGAAGTGTCATCATTTACTTATGGATTCTCTGGCTACCATCAAATAAGAATTGCGAAGGAATATCGATACAAGACAACCTTTGCGACAAAGTGGGGATGATTCCAATACACGTTTTAGATTTCTTTGAACTTGAAGAAATGTACTTTTTGTGCTCCCTCTGCTATATTGTTGCATCATGCAGTCAGTCGACATGGAATATTGATGGACCCTACTAAGATTGTGATTATTGTCGACCTACTCCCATCCATGATAGTTAAATAGTTGAGAACTATCTTGGGGCATATGGGGTATTATAGAAAATTTATCCGAGGATACGCAGAGGTTACAGCTCCAATGGCGAAATTGTTGAATACAGATGTGAAATTCCAATGGAATGAGAAATGTAAAGAGTCTCTGCATGTTCTTAAAGATAATATGGTTTCAGCTCCTATATTAGTATTTCTAGTCTGGAAAAAAAATTCATGTATATATTGATGCATTGTTTGTCACGCTCGGCATCGTACTCGCACAGCCATACGAGGGTGCTCTTGATCACCCCGTTGCATTTGCTAGTAGAAAGCTATAAACGACAGAAAGGAACTATACCACTTCTGATAGGGAAGGACTTTCTATGGTATATGCTCTCCAGAAGTTTCAACATTATTTCTTGGGAGGACATTTCAAGATGTACACAGACCATTTGGCATTAAAATTTTGGTCAATATTAAGCTAGTGTTGGGGGGGAGATATGTCGATGGCTTATCCTATTTAAATAATTTTATTTTGATGTTATTGTCAATCCAGGTTGAATGAATTCAGGACCTGACCATCTGTCGAAGTTAGAAAGTGGAGAATACCCTGCTAGTCTTGACGATACTCTCCCCAACGCACAATTTTTTGCGGTCAAGATGATTGATGATCACTACAGAGGTATTGTACATCTCTTAAATATATGATATGCACCAGAAGGATTTAGTATAGCACGAAAGAAGCAATTAATTGTAAAAGCTCCATATTTCTAGATAATCGTTGAGAAATTGTGTAAGATGGGACCAGATGAAATACTCTATCATTGTGTCTTGGAACATGAGCAACCGATAGTGATGAATGAAGCTCATGTTGGTGTTGAAGGAGGACACTATGCAAGAAAATAAACAATGCACAATATTTTATAGATAGGACTATGGTGGCCTCCTCTGCATGTAGATGCTAGAGACTACTATCATAGATGTGATATATGTCAAAGAACTCGAAAGTCATTGCGACCATATGAAATCTCATCGATACCATAGGTAACTTTGTAGGCATTTGGTAAATGTGTTGTTGAATTTGTGGGTCCTATCAACCCACCAGGAAAACAAACGGGTGCACGCTATATAATAGTTGTGACAAATTAGTTAACCAAATGGGTCGAAGCAATGCCAGAAAGATATTGTATTGTTGTGACTTCTGCAAGCTTCTTATTTGACCATGTAGTGACCCGATTTGGATGCCCACGGATTTTGATAAGTGATAAAGGTACACATTTTTTTGAATAATCTAATTGAAAAATTAACTGAGGAATTTCAGATTCAGCACCAAAAGGCAATGCCCTATCACCCACAATAAAATGATGTTGTTGAAGTGCTCAATAATATCTTGGAGAATGAATTGATAAAGACATGTAATGTTCAAAGGGATGATTGGGATTTTAAGATGCCTTTGGTATTATGGGCTTATCACACAACCTATAAAAATTTGACAGGACAAACTCCATTCAGTTTGGTTTATGGACAGGAGACTTTCATGATATTAGAATATATTGTACCTAATCTTAGAATTGCTGCGATCACTAAGATGCCAAATGTTGGCACCGTAGAATAAATATTATCACAGTTGGTACAGTTAGAAGAATATTGATTTGTCGCATGGTATCATCAGTGTGTCGAGAAGGAGCGCCAGAAGGCTTAGCATGACCTCCATATTAAGTTTAAGCAGTTTGAGGTTGGTGATTTTTCCTTCCTGTATGACAATAAATTTTTTAAGCATCTTGGAAAGCTTCGAATGTACTAGCCAATACCATATGTTGTCACCTATATCACCGATGGAGGTGCAGTCCAATTGTTGAAGTTATATGGTACACCCTTCAAAGAGTTTGTAACTGGAAGTCGGCTAAAACCTTATCAGGATAGTCGTACTTTGCTTGACTGACAAGATAAGAAAAAATTGAAGTATTCTATATACAACTTTTGTCATAAGTTTTTAATTTTGTCGCAAGTTTCAAGATATGTCACAAGAGAAATGTTGTCACAGACTATATGTATGTTTCAATATGAACTTTTGTCGCAAGTGATAGTTGGAGGGAAGTTAAGTTAAGGTAACATGATCTTTCGGTGGCATGTTTTTTGGTCACATCTGCCATTAATGCATAATAATTACATGTTGCTATGATTAATGAAGTGATGGTTTGATTGGAAGTTTATTGGAATGATGGGAAAGATTACCCCATGTGACGGAATTTTTCGCCACCTTTTCCATTTATTACAAACCCATGTGAGTGAACAACTTCCTGCACGTGAAAACTTATTTTCATCTTCCTACAGAAATCTGTTCATTCATTTGTATCCAATTGAGTAATTTCTTGATCCAAGCCATCTATCTACAACACCTTTGAAGCCAAAGTCGATTGATTGATTATGGTAATCCTTGTATCGAGCAATAGCATTGTTCAAGAATCTGACATAAAGGTTCCTTCTCCCATGCCCATTGTTGAAGAAGCACTAGAAGTTGTGTCATGACTGGTGTCATTCGTACCAGTAAGAAAGAAGCGAACTGGTCATGGAAATGTTCCTCAACAAAGATTTAAAGCACCCACGATGTCGAAGCATCAGGAGATGGGTCTGCGACCTTGTTTCCTAGATACATTCCCCCAAGGAAAGATGATTCTCCTAGCATAAATATTAGCAAGAATTCCAAGTATCTATTGGTCAAGCCATCCATCCCGAAAGGCGTCCATGTTACGGTAAACATTCTGTCGAATATAAAGAATATGGGATTCATAGACCACAATCTGTGAAAGGTTATTGAACTCGCCATGTCATGGTACATGACTTATGTGCGAGAAACTGAATAAGGACCTATTCACCCCATTCCAATGGAGTGAGCACAAGTACTGGAGAAGCCGGGCATACTATCATTGATGCATATGCCCCATTTTGGTCGCACGACAAAAGTTAATACATGCACCAAACAATTACTGGTTTTCTTTCATGAAGGATGCCTTTGGTTGGATCGATGAATTTCAGTGGACGTAAACCTAATAGCTTCAATCATTGGACTTCCTCTTATAGGGGTTGAACCCATGTCGTTCTTTTCCAAAAAGGAGCAGGACCCGGGCCTAATTAACCAGATGGAGGAAAAATATGACCTAACCATAGATAAGAGAGGCTTCTCCATTACCTCTATTTATAACACTATTGTTCAGTTCCTCGGAAAAGTATTATCAAGCAAGTTTCTCAGGAAGATGCGACCAAACCAGTGTACTGTCGAAACCATTTCTACAACAAAGCAATGTTTTACAAGTGTCTAGATGAACTGGTCGACCTAATTGTTGAATGAATAGTTAGCAGATGCCACTGATGCACAGGAGAAAGGTAATACATTTACCTATTTATGGTTGTTAATTTTGATATCATTTGTCACATGGACCAAGTCACCAAAATACAAGGGGGTGGATGTGCCTATGCCATGTCAAGGGGCGCAATACCATAACCTCTAGTATGAGAAGGATAATTTGTTCCAACAAAAGGATGATAATATTGAGTTTTACCTACATGTTGATGCACTAAGGAATCACATTGGGAACCAAGCAAGGATTGCAGTGGAGACTGTCCAAAGGTTCTGCAAATATTATTTGATTTTTTGTCGGGGCTCACCACATCTATCTGCAAGCACGACAAGATCCCGAGAACTAATGGTTGGCCATAAAGTTTCGGCTAATTGATAAATACATTGAGATAATCGTTCAAGACTAGAATGAAGAGTGGAGACGACCTATCACAGATGACCATTTATCTGTTGATATTGAACCGTGAGAGAATGGAACGTCGGGAAATAAAGGAGGATATTAACAAGGAGAAGAAATCCCGTGAAGCTCTCCCTATGAAAGTAAAGAAGAGTCCAGCATGACCCTAACAGATCCAAAATTGGGAGATAAGCACAAAAGATTTGAAGAATCGAAGAAGAGTCAAAAGAAACAGAAGGCTGATAAAACATTTGGAGTTGGTGACCTTACCAATGATGAATACAACCTCATTGTTGATCGAGAAGTTTCCAATAAGATTTGTAAGATGGTTGATGAGAGGAATATTGACTTGGTAGTTGGCATTATAGACTTACTATAGACTCTTTGTGTCACAGTAAAAGAAGTTAGAGGAACAGTCGCATGGGAGTCGTTCTATACTGAGTCACAGGAAGAAGTCGATCCTTATAAGGATCGACCTGTCGAGGTACCAGCACCACAACACCACAAAAGGATTCAAGTATCTCCTAAGAAACTTAATTTGGGCATGCCATAGCATAATTCCATGATGAAATACATTGGTCATGTAAATGTTGATTATTTTGTAAGTCCTATGTATCTACTGCATAATATTCAATAGGATACAGTAGATGAGATGAAGGCAGGAGAGAATGTGGTGTTTGAGCAGCTCAAACAATCGAATAATACCATCACATTGCTCAAAAATAAAGTGAAAGAGATGAAGCAAGAATCACAGAGATGACAGGAGGACAGGAAAATATTGGAACAAGTTGTCGTGCTCACTTGTCATGAATTCTTTGAAGAGGGAATTACAATTGAAATGATCCCAGAGGCCAAAGTTTTTTTACTTGGGGAGGTAGCTATCGACCTCCACTAACGAATTGCAAAGTTAGAAACAAATATGACTCCCAGTACAGCCCCTGAGGTACTGGAAGCATGACATAAGGTAGTAACTGAAAATGTGCAAAAGATTCAAGACGTCGAGGAACTGTGTGCCAAAGCATATGCATAGGGTTCTCAATCGTGGAAAGCCTTGATGGATGATGTGGATTTGGAGCAAGTTACCGAACAACTTCATACCACGGAAGTGAATATGAATGGGCAAAGAAATGAACTGAAGAAATTGTCATCGGTTGAGAAGATGAGCAAGGTTGCTTACTTTAAAACATTACAGCAACATGTTGCTAAACTGCGCACACAACAACAAAGACAAACATAACATGTCGTGGAACTCCAAGCCAAAGCAAAGTGAGTTATAGGAACCATCCACCCAATCAATGAGCGGCCACAACAAGTGATGGGAGAGACAATATTTGAAACTTTGGAGAACATACAAGTTCAAACTTGTCAAATAAATGCAGAAGGTAAAAGAAGATGTGCAAAGATAAGAAGAAGAAGTAATGAATATCTGTCGAGAATTTTAGAGTAAACTCGATGCGACATAATCTTCTAACTAAAGTGGCTCAAGATGAGCCATAATTGAATGTTGGGGGCATGTTATCCCTAGGAAACTGTATGCCAGTGTTGGTCAGAAAAGTGAAGAATCTTGTCACAAGGCAAGCAAGGCCACGGTGAAAAAAGAGAGGAGTAAGTCGAATCTAGGAATTTGACATATTTTGAAGAAACAATAAATGTAAGAGTGAGCTAATTTAGACTAATAGTCTATTTTTTGGAATGGGAATGATTGTAAATTGGGTTGTTAGCACCTGTATTAATGTAACGAGACTCGTTGGGGTAGTTATAACAACCAGTAGACTGCAAGTTGAGAAGTAGTTGACATTTGAAACAAGAATTGTAAGAAGTATATAGGGTCGATCCATGTTGTGTGTGGACAACTCTAATGATTGGACGACTCTTGATTTAAGACTATGATCTTTCTCGACTCTAATTTATTAGAGCTCAATAGAAAGACCATTATGAGGAGGACCTCAATAGAGAGGTCGACAAGAAATAAGGAAGAAAGCAAGAGATCATGAGAAAGACAAAGAAAATTGATTCATCAAAAAGAAGATTATGAGAAAATTATGTAAGTTGTGTTCGCAGACCAAAAGCATTCCAATATTACTCATGCCAAATGAAGAGCGCTTTTGAGGTTTTTCATGTATGGGTTTCCATGTTAAATATTTGTGTCTTTGATGTCTATGTATCTTCTATTTGAATATTTATGAGTTTATCACACTTATATTGATATCATATTGTGGAATGTCAATAATAATGATGATGGGAGCTATGCATTAATCTATATATTTTATATGCTATGAATGTGTTGATGAACCAGTATAATTTCTTGTTGTGTATGTGTCACCGGTAATCCATCTCTCTGTTTCAGTCGGGTTGTTTATTAATGTTGTCATGAAGAAATCACCTTCTATAACTGCAGAAACCTGGTTCTTGTAGTCTCCATAGATATCTCGGGTGAGACTTCACCTTTGCAAGTGTTGTCGACAAGATTACGCTCTGTTGGGCCAATATCTTGGGCTTTGTTGGATAAATAG
Organism: Pseudotsuga menziesii; assembly: GCA_001517045.1. Taxonomy (NCBI): domain Eukaryota; kingdom Viridiplantae; phylum Streptophyta; class Pinopsida; order Pinales; family Pinaceae; genus Pseudotsuga; species Pseudotsuga menziesii. Next base: position 273,405 of record LPNX010093341.1, read on the forward strand.
GGAAAATATGAACCTGGGTTAGTGGAAACGACGCCAACACCCTATATGTGTGTTGTAGTGTGCAGCAAATGAGCTTCTCCATGAGTTTCCATTTACTCTTCATCATGTGGGAAAGGATAATGTTTGAGTTTGAAAAGATATGAATATTTTCCAATCCCTATGAGATAGCCACTTTTAGTATTGTTATGATGCCTGGGAGTTCAATGTGATTGTTTTTGTTGTTGTATCCCACTCATATTTGAAAATTATATTTTCTATTATGTATCATAATATATCCTTCAACTCTTGCTTGACTAGTAGGGTTTCCCCTTGATGCACCATCTTCGAAATAGTAAGGTTCGCCTCTATTGAATACTGGTGCATGCTTCTTTTTTCCATTTGGAAGCGGGATTGTGGGGATATTTTCCAATGCATACTTGTATCTATATAATGTTACTTAAGGAGTTGCATCCTTGTATTCAAAGATGCAATCATTTATTGTGATCAAAATGCTCCAACTAACTATTAGAGGAATTGAGAGACGTTCCAATATTTTTCACTTTGAATTCCATATATCCCATGCCTCTACAAGTGATAGGCCATCACATTTTGGAATTGGAGATTGAAACATGTAATGGCTCACACTCCATGATTCTCCACCATTTTTGCATAAAGATCGTATACCTGGTCTCTAAACACATGTTGTTCATATATCCCATGTAAGCACCTTATTGTAAGTGCTAACCGTAAAAAACATTTTGTTTTTAGAGAAGTTGGCAATTTCCACAATTTTGAGCACCACCACTTTGGAGCAACCTCACAACATGAAGATGAGAGTTCGATGTATCCTATCTTGACTTTATATGTTCTTGTTGTAGGGTTTTTTAACCAGATGAGAGAGTCTAGTTTAGAAGTTAATTTTATTGATTCTCTTTTTATCCCTAGTATATATCTTTCCCATTAACCATCCATAGAGATCGAAAAACCAATCCTAGAGGCATTGTACCTCTTTGATATTCCTAGATCGATATTCTCCTCATGAATGTATGATGGGTATTTGAAATTTTGCGAGTGAAGAGAGGTCACCATGTCAATTGAAATGATATCCTCAGAGGACATTCCAATAATTAGATCAGTGCCAATATCTATTGAATGTCCATTTCTCGAGTTCTAAGGGAGGTCCTTACCAACAATATGAAAAATACAATTTATGGCACGCTAAAAAATTGAGCATATAGGATTGTAGGTGGGGGAGGGAATGGGATCCATGATAGGAGCAAGAGAGGGTTTTATATATTTATGATACATAATATATTTACATAATCATTTTTGAGATACAATTATCCTTAATATTTTTTCCTCCAAATCCTACGATAAAAGTGTGATATCCTTAATTCCCCATCCCCCTTGATCCTATGGTTTGCATAGTGATTCCCATTTACACAGAGAGAGTCCAGGTTTAGTCATGTTCCCTATTCAGATATAAGAAATGTAAATATTTCTTATCTTATCTATGATTGTTGTTGGAAGGTAGGCCAAAGACATCAAATACACAAGGATGGCATCTGTGACACTTTGATGAGAGTTAACCTTCCAAAGAGAGAGATCCACCTGTGATGCCATAGTCCTAATATTTTTGTTTATTGTGTCAATCAACCAGTGCCAATATTGGACTCTCTAATTATTTTCTTTCAACATAATCCCTAAATATTTGAAACATTATACAACATTTTTCTCTAAGAATGGAAGTAAAAAAAGAATCGAGGGCTTCGTAGCCCGATGGACATGAAAGAGTGTAACAGTGGACTTTTTGAAATTTAACTCCATGCTTGTTGTTAAAGAGAAGAGATTTAAATTTTATCGAAACACTTTGACTCCATGGTGGACGCTTTCCTGAATATCATAATGTCATCCACAAATAATACCTGTGAAATGAAGATTATTCCCACAATTTGTTCCCATGTGAGGTTCCCAATGGTCCATTCTTTGTTTATGAATCTATTGACGGAATCCGCTAGAATTGCAAAAATTAAATGGGACAATGGGCATCCCTGACGGAGGCTATAGGAAAGAATGAAAAAAATAAGAAGCAACTCCATTGATAATATTAGTGAAGGAAACACTTTTGAAGTAGTACTCAATCCAATTGATAAAGGGAGGGGGGAATCCAACCTAAAATATAATGAGGCATAGTTAAATCCAATTGAATTTGTCAAAATCCTTAGAAAAATCAATTTTCAACATGAAGCAAGTACGGTATTTGATTTTATGGTATGCATGGCTTCTTAAAACACCCCAACGACATTGTGGATGCTTTGTTTCCAAGAAATTGAATTGTTCAAAAGAAATGTTTGAGGAGATAATGGACTTAATTATGCGGGTGACAATCTTGGATATAATTTTATATATGCAGTTACACAAAGAGATTGGTCTATATTGATCAAACACTAAGGGGGATGCATTATTTGGTATGTTAACTGTAAGAGTGGTATTGAATAGGGGGTGGATTTTACCTGTTGATATTGATTCTTCGATGACAACTGCAATGTCCTAAGGAATCAGATCTCAAAAATGAATGTAGAATTATGAGGTTTAACTATCAATACCTAGGGACTTTCCAGTTTGTAATTATTGGAGAGCGCTTTGAACTTCAGTGTTTGTGACTAGATTCAACATCTCAACTTCATGTTCTGAGGATATCCATTTCCCAAGGAGAGTATAAATTTCAATAATATCCTTGATATTTTCTTTTGGTCTCTCTGTGTATAGAGATTCGTAGTGTTTTACAACAAAATTGGAGATGGAGGAGAAATATTTGCAGTCCCTCCCTTATCATTCTTGATAGTCAAAATTTTGTTTACTTCTTTCCTTCCATTTTTCTAACACTGAAAAACAGCAATGTTATTATCACCCTCTGAAACCCAAAGTTCTCTACTCTTCATTCGTCATTTTAGCTCTATCTAAGCAAGTATTATATCCTTTTCCTTTTCCAATCGAGTGATTTCATCTAAGGTGGCCTAATCCATTCGAGAGCACGTGAAAGAGTCAATTTCCCTTTAAATCCAATCCTTCACTCTTTTAAGATATTTTTCATCATTTTTTAAAGTATTTTTTCCCAAATCTTTGTAAGACCTTTAATTTTGAGTACGTTCATTTGAAAGAGATCGTAGTTGATAATCATCTGAACCTGCACAAGGAGACCAATTGTTGATGCCTATTTTCTTGATTTCTTCATATTTGGGTCGGTGGACATTGAATTTCAAAATTGGCGGGGGTTTGTACGATTTGAAAAAGACTTCCAAAAGGAATGGCATATGATCATAGATGGTCGAATTCAAGATTTTGGATTTATAGGCTTGGAGGGATAGAAGAAGAGACTCTTTTATGAGGAAATGATCAAGATGATTATAGATATGGAGGGATCCAACTCTTTTATTTGACAATGTAGGACCAAACTCCAAGGGTTTGGAATCAACAAGAGAATGGTAGCATAAAATTTGAGACAAATGACTGGATAAAGGGTCAAGCCTCACTGATATTCCCTAGATTTTGGATCGATGTAATGTGAATTTAAATTCACCTCTAATTAGAAGGTTAGGAAGGGAACATAGAGGGGATGAAAATATGGAGTCCCAGAAAGAAGGACGGATGTGACAAGGAGCATACAAGTTCAACCGGTCTAAAGAAAAATTTAAAGTAAGGGAAAAGACTGAGACAAAAATATAATTATGATGGATTACCAAGGAGGTTATCCAGAAAGAAGAATCCCATCCCAATGCCAGGCCACCTAAGTTTCCCACTTCTTCCTCCACCATGAATGTTCATTCCATAAATAGTTTTTTTATAATTTGTTGAGAAGACATCGAATCACACATTATTTCTTGGATGAAGATGATAAATGGACTAATCTTATATCATAGTCCCTTTAGGGTCCTTTGTTTCAAGGTGGACCCTATGCCTCTAATATTAAGGCATAGTAATTTCATTTCTTCACCCTATAGGGGGTTGGACAGGTAAGGTCCCCAGTGATAGTTTGTTGTGTACCTTTTATGACTTGTTTCTCTGCGGTGTTGATGGCATGACTCATTTATTTTTTAACTCAAATGGTTATATTTTTTTTTTTTGAAAAGTTGAAGAATTCTTGGAATGACCAGGCAATAGCTAGATCAACCATTTACAATAAGGTCAGAAGATATCTTCTATAGGACCTAGGATTTAAAACAATATTCAGCAAGGAAATTTCAGCTATACAATGTTTAGGAAGGAAATTTCTAAACATCATCTCTCACACACATAACAGTTATGGTAGCAGCTACATAGTACAAGATTCTCCATTGGAACTGAAGCTAAAGGCAATAGAAAAGCTTTATTAGCCAAAGAATCCGCTTGCTTGTTCAACTCTCGTAAAATGTGAAAAGAAGAGACTTTCTCAAAATCTTTCAAGAAGTTATGAATTCGCTGCAAGATTTTATCCAATGAAGGATTATTGAACTGTGAGTCAGAATTTAACAGTTTTATCAAGACCTCTAAATCCCCAAAAATTTGTATTTCCTTAAGACCAATCTTCTTGGCAATTTGGAAATCCATAAGAAGGTTGTAACTCTCTGCCTGGTTATTAGAACAAATTCCTAATCCCCAACAGAAACTATATTTTCTTGTTGTCCAAAGAGAAGATTAAGCCGCTAGCACCTGCAACTCCAGGGTTCCCTTTAGATGCACCATCAAATAAAATTGTATAAACTCCCTTACTCTTCCACCAAAGAGAAAAATTATTTGTAGTTAATCTCACACGCCAAAGAGGAGGCAACAATGGTTTGAAATTTTTTTTTAAACACTGAATTTCGAGTTGCATCCCAACAACTCTGACATTTCTTGCAGAATAGAGGAAATATGAGTCTTGACTGTTTCAAAAATATGCAAATTGGTTTTATTATCAATGTCAACGGGGGTCCACGATCTAGTATTGAACAGTAGATCATTCCTTGCAAGCCATACCACCCACCAAATGCACTTGGGATAATGTGTCAGGCATTCCATCCGTCACTTTTTCCTTTGGACACTGGCATCCTATCCAGCCAAGAAGAGAACAAAGATGTAACCGTCATGCCAGATGGTGTTGCAATCGAGAGATTCAACAGAACCAAACGCCAAACCGATTGGGTAAACTCACAATATATCAATAAATTATCTGAAGATTCTAAAGCTGCTTTGCATAAACAACAACGAAAAGTCCCAAGGAAGCCACGTTTGTACAAATTCTCCCCAGTTAAAACCTTTTCATGCATGAGAAGCCATGAAAAAAATTAACCTTTGGCAATCCATATGAAGACCAAATCGATTTCCATAGCGCCGATTTTAGCAAGGAGGCATGAGAAGATTGAATTACTAAAAATCCATGGCCCACCGAATAAACACCAGTTGAACCCCAGCCCCATTTATCTTTCAAGGAGCAGTGGACAAGAGCCAAACTAGACAAAGCTTTAATCAAAATTGATTGTTTCTGTAATCAACCGTTATGGCATTTTTCAGGAATTTCCAATCAACCCAATTCCCTGCATCATCCCATGAGCAGATGTCAGCTAAATGCAGGAGACCTTTATTAGACAGGCATAATTTGATCTCAGAAAGTGAATTTATGGAGGAAAGAGGAGGATTCCCAAGAATCTTGTCTTCCCACAAAAAAAATCCTTTCCCATTACCTGGAATTCTATATACATGCTGCTGAATTAAATTTATACTTTTCCTGCACAAATTCCAAATAGTAGTATCTGTAGGAAGCTTTTCTGATTTTATAGTTCTCAAGGATACACCTTTAAGATATTTCATCGAAAATATCTTGCTGACCGGATGATTCTTGTCAGCAAAAATATGCCAGACAAGCTTGCCACCCAAGGCAATATTAGCTAATTCAGGATCTCTTATTTGCAATCCACCTTCAGTTATAGGTCTTTTAATAGTCTCCCATTTGACCAAATGGATTTTATTTTGATTACCTTTTCCTCCGCTCCAAATAAAATCCATAAGACTCTTGGCTATCTGAACCGAAATGGACTTGGGAGCTAGTAGCAATGAGGACTGAAAAATGGGAAGGGAAGAAAGAACTAACGTTATCAAAATCAGTTTTCCTGCTTTCATCAACCAATGTCCACCCAAAGAGACAATTTTGGCTTTTAATTTTCTCAAAACATCGAGCCAGAGCGAAGGTGGACTAGCACCCAAGGTCAAGGGGAGACCTAAATATTTGATCTTAACCCACTAAACAAAGCCAGAGAAGCCCAAAGTATTAGAAATTTGAAGCATTTTCATATGATCCACATTCCACCCGTAAACCACACTTTTTTCCTTGTTAATCAAGGCTCTAGAAATAGAACATAATTTTTTAAGAATACCATTAAAGGCACGAGCAATGTTTAACGAAGCCCCTCCAAGGAGAAGAGAATCATCGGCAAAGAGTGCATGATTGATGGGCTCCACCCCTCTAGCAACCCTAATTCCTGGAATAATACCAACATCCATTTTAGTAGACAACTTTCTGCTTCAAACTTCAGCCATCAGAATGTATAGGAAGGGTGACAAAGGACACCCTTTACGCAATCCTCTGGATGCTTGAAAAAATTATGCAGGTCTACCGTTGATAAGGGGAGCTATCCAAGGTCTGTATGTGCATGCTTTTATCAAACTTACAAACTCCACACTAAAACTAAAGTTGAGTAGAACTTGATAAAGAAAGGAGAGATTGACATGATCAAAAGCATTTTTCATATCTAGTTTAATAATCATACCTTTCTTTTTCCTTTGAAAGATGGAATGAATGGCCTCTTTCACTTGGATCACATTGTCTATTAAATGTCGACCTTTAACAAAACCCCCCTGTTGAGGAGAGATTAAAGAACCCAACAAAGGCTTTAATCTGCTAGCTAAAAGTTTAGTTAGGATTTTATAAGAGGCATTGCAAAGAGAGGTAGGTCGGAACCTATCAAAGGATGCAGGATTAATTTCCTTGGGAATTAAGGCTAAAAATGTAGATTTGGTGCAACCACCAACTTTAGCTTTCCTGAGAAAGGAGGAAATCATGCGAAGCAAATCATATTTTATAACTGGCCATCAAATTCTAAAGAAGTGAATTGAAAAACCATCTTGCCCTAGGGCTTTGTCTGGTTCCATACCCCAGATAACCTCCACTGCATCTTGCTCTGAAAAAGGATTTATTAAACCTAAATTAGTCTCAGCAGAAACCAGAGAAGGGATGAATGATAGGCCCTAAATTAGTAATCAAGTTTGGTTTCATTATATGAAACACCATCCTCATAAAAAAGTTAAAGAAAATGACTATTAGCAGCCTGTAAAAGATCCCTTTGACCTTTAATTGCTACTCCCTCTCTAGAAAAAATTTATGCGATATGATTTCGGAAATTTCTTAATTGGCATTGTCTTTGAAAATACGTTGTATTTTTATCACCAACTTGTAACCATAGGCTTCTCGACTTGAGACACAAGGTTTCTTCTTCATGGAAAAAGGACTGAAAAGACTTGACTTGTGCAAGCTTTTCCATTGATAAAAGCGATTGAGAAATATCAGTTTTCTCCAAGATGAATTGAATCTCTACTAACTCTTTCACACTTTCTTTTCTGTTGCTAGTTGGAGTCGTGAGAGGTTTTTTTATCCATGCTTTCAAAGCATACTTTGTCCTTTTTAATTTTTTCTCCCAAACAAAGCTTGGAGATCCATTCACGTACTGTGACCAAACTTCATTAACTATATCCAAAAATCCATCCCGCTCAATCCATAATGGACTGAAATGAAATGGAATTGGTCCATAATATTCTTCTTTTTTCACAAGCAAGGATATGGGATGACGGTCGGAAGAGATCTTAGGAAAAATTTTGGAAGAAATGAGAAAATTCTTATCAAGCAAAGTACTTTGCACCTGAAAGCGATCTAAATGGGCCAAGATGCTATCTGGCCCAACCCTGTTATTGTTCCAAGTAAAACGACATCTCTTTGGCTTATAGTCAAGAAGATCCCAAGTATGCAGAATGGACTCAACAAAATCCAACAAGGGGTCTTTACCCAACATGCCTCATTTTTTTCATTGGGGTCGAAGATGATATTTAAATCTCCTGCCACAATAATTTTTCTAAGGGATTTTGTATCCAGAAATTTAGATAGGGAGAGAAAACACTCCTTCTTCTCGACATGATTTACAAGAACATACAAATTAAAAAGGGCAATAGAAATCTTGCTAACTGAACACTGAAGCTTTGAAAAGGTCCAATGTTGAGAAGCAAAAGAGGAGAGCAGGGTAAATTTATCCATCGACCAAATAGTAGTTAGGCCCCCATAGGTTCCCCGAGCACTAACGGCATACCATTGTTGAAATTCCACTTAGTATTCTTGCTTAGGAATAAGAGTGTATCCTTATCAATTTTTGTCTCTTGCAATAATAGGATTTCTGTAGATTCCATTCTCAAAATATATTTGACATATTTTGATTTTTTGGGATTCCCCAATCCCCTACAGTTCCACGAAGTAATATGCATTATTTACCGGTACCAAAAGGGCTTGCCCCTTAAGAGGTCTATTCCTCTTACTTTTTCCCAAAGTCATCTCAATGGTAGCTTGAGAACCTTTCATTTTCAAACGCTTAGCTTCTTCTTCTCTAATCTCTTTACGAGAATTTATCCCAGTCTTTTTTTAAGACTGTTCAAATGTATCTCCATTAGAGGAGCCAAATGAGTCAACCACCTTTTTCTTGAGGATTTCAGCGTAGGAAGTAGAAGAAGATGGTCTTGAAGGGGATTTGTGGATTTCCTGGAGAATTGGTCTTGAAGGGGATTTGTGGATTTCCTGGAGAATTGGTCTTGAAGGGGAGTTGCGGATTTCCTGGAGAAATGGAACACCCGGAGATTGACTAGCTGTCTCTATGTTCCCAGTATTTTCTTCAATTCTGCTAATTAGCACTTCAGAAGTGAGTATCTCACCATCTTTGAGAAGCTGATTATGGACTTCCAATGAACCCAAGACAACAAACGGATTAGAGGATTCTGGTTTTCCTGCATCTTTTGGTAAGTTCTTCTTCTCACCAGTATTGACTCTAGTCCCTGATGGTTCTTTTCCTTTCAATTTGATACCTTGCTCAGAAGGACCAGCTTTCTAAATAAGAGTCCATTTCTCAACTTTCTCAAGTACAGAGGTTTCTTCAGCTTTCTTCTTACAATTCCTAGCAAAATGGCCATAACCATGACAATGGTGACATTTAAAAGGAAGTTGCCCATAATCAAGTTCCTGAATATGGGACCAATCTTCCACAGTTAAATTGATCGCTTCAGGCAACCCAATCTCTAAATCAACTTCTACGCAAATTCTTGCACACGAGTATTGGTCTTTTCTTTCTTCCCTGTCACTATATTTTCCTAATTTGTTTCGGATGGTTTCCAAGGATTCTGAATTCCAACAGTGGAGCGGCAGGTGAGGAAGCCGAACCCAAACCGGAACAGTTGAAGGAACATCCTAAGTGGGATCAAAATCAGGGGTCCATTTATTCAAGTAAATTCCCTGAGGGCCCATATAGCAGGGGCCATTTCGAAAAATGAGGTCTCTGTCTTTAGCAGACTCAAATACCAAGACAAAAAAAACCATGTCAACCAAGTGACTGTGAATTCCTTCTTAAACTAGAGGTCTCCAATTACGATGTACCCAGCCATCAATTGCCTTAGAGAATGCCAGAGCCCTGTGAATTGGCCAATTAATCCATGCTCAGAAAGATTCAAAGCCGTCGGGAAAGGTCTCTCAGCTGGCAATTCAACAATTGGAATATCAACTTTCTTCACAAATTGCTGCACTAGAGTGATTCCCTTCCTCTTGCCACTGGAAGCTACTAATCGTTTAAAAGCTAGAAATTCTAAAGGAAGGGGGGGAGGATCACTACCATAATCCATGATTCTCAAATAAGATCCCTAAAACCCCACTCAGGCTCTAAGAAATATGAAAAAACTCCAAGACAAGCCTGCTGAATCGAAAAGACTCCAGGACAGAGCTCCCAAACCAAGAAATTCAACAAATCAAATAAAAGTCAGAGCTAAGAAATAATCTAATCAAGGATTGAATCTCAAAGGAGGAAAAATCCAGAAGACACCAACGAGCCGAACTAGCAGGCAGAACAACCAAGAAAATAATCTTGTAGCCCAAATATTGATCCAGGGTTGGCTGCTAAGACCTGTAAATCTCCCAACCATAGCTAGACTAAACCTCCAACAGAAATCCAATGCAATATTAGTTCATCGTTTCTTCAATATACTAGCGAGCCATGAGGAAGCGATCTCCAGCAAGAGGACCACCAAAACTCCACCAGCTATCAAGATCTCAGCTACCACGTGAGAACCATAGAAACTGCACCGGCGTGACTCATATTTGATTTTATACCCTGAGAAGCCAAATATCTGTGTCAATATGACTTACTTAAATCCCTTAATTGATCCAAATCTTTCTTTAATTGAGACCTGGTGGGTAGCATCTCCCAGAGGAAGGGAAAGAAATATGACTTGAGGATCATTTTTTTGTGCATTATCTAAGTGAGACAAACTCATCTAAATCCAAGTGGGAAGAATCTATAGATTTGGAAGATGACAAATGGGAAGAGACTGAAGGGGAATGGGAAACCATTGTCTTCTGCCTATCCAAGCAAACATTTATAGGTGGGGAATGGACCTTTGAATGAACCATCATTAAATGACACTCCAACTCTTTAAATATTTCCAAGAGTTGAGCGTTCAACCTTCCCACCTCATTATCAATTTTTATGTGGGTCTCTTTTAGGATATCATGCTTAGCATCAAGATATGTAAATTTCTTTTTGTCCTTGGCCTTAGATACAAAATATTGTAAGGTTTGTCATTACACCAAAACCTGCAGATGTTGGTGAACATTTGAAACCCAGCACAAGGCCCTATCACCAAGAGTGGCGGTTAGTCCACTTGTTTTATATTCCCAGAGGTGCAGCGGTTATACCATGTGGAGGTTGTACCGACACTCCAACAAATATTAAGTCCTGAAGTCTGAGGACTCATCACTTATTGTATACCTCCAATGTCCTCTAAAGGATTTCCATAAGGACAACTTATCTAAATATTCCCATATAATTTGCAGCCATTGCACATGAATGGTATAATTTTGTAATCTAAAGACTACATGTAGTGATGTTCTCCCACTTCTATAATAATCACCTCAAGCTATCCTTGAGCAATGTCCATTTTGATGCATATGGAGTTCAGTGAAGTTTTTATTTGGTTTCAGTTTTAGGATCAATCTTCAAGAATTTCCACAAAGTGTCCCCAATGATCTTCAAGATGGGTGGTTCCTAGAATTCAAATGGGGGACAAGGTAATTTGACCCATAGAGCCATAGTCTGAATGTGTTCCCTAATCGGGTCAAAATTGGCATGTCGACAAAATAACACCAGGGCAGAGTTTCTTGAGAATCACAAACACTCCATTGCAATTTTTTCCCTATCCTTCATTGAATTGAAGATGAAGGTAATGTATCCATTTGCACAAACAAGTGTAATTGGAATATAACCCAAAAAAGTGTTCCTACGTTATGGATGTCCAATTCTTCAGAGCCTCCTCATTGAATTTTCTTGTATAAAATCTTCCAATGAGGGCACACTATGTGTAGAGCATAACTTTCTCCTAAAAGAGCACAGGGTCAATTATGGCCTTCATTTCACTCGTGCTATGTCTAATACACTTAGGTTTTCATTTTTGGGGTCTCTTCCCACGAGATTTGATGGGATCCACAAGAGGAGGAGGCTCAACAAGGGAGGGACCGCTTGGTAGTGAAGCGAGTCATGGAGGAAATGTGATGAGATGGAGGGGTGAAACAGTGGGGAGGGATCCAATGTGACAGGGAGAAATGAAGGAGGAATGTTAAACTGAGGGAAGAAAGATCGTATGCATGACCCATCAGCCATGATGTTCAAACCATTATGAGGCAATGTTGGTTTAACGGGTTAGAGGTTCGTACCCTTAGACTGGTGCAAGCATTTATTGCCATGATTTCATCCAGGAGGTTCTTGAAGAGCTCAAAGATTTATGGCTCAATCCTTTCATACATACATGCATACATCTATATGTCATTTGAACTATCCGATGTGTTTATAAATAATAGAGTGCACCAATCCGGTTATATATAACAAGCACATCAAAGAAAAAACATCCACAAGTTAAGGTGATTTTTTATTGGAGGTTCTGTCAAAACCTCCACTAAACGATGCTTTCCTTATAGTGACATCAAATGTTCTTTCTGCACAACCATCAAAGGAGATTTGTTATAATATATTAGGATAATGGGACAAACTATATAATTATAGACTATGAAGAGAATGGATTCACTCCATCCATCTCTAAACCAACTTTTATATTTTGTCACTCACATATAAATTTTGAAGCCATAGTATTTTTTATGTGCCTTCTCAAAATCTAGAAGAATGTGAAACATGTCTTTTCCGCTCTATTTTTCCATACCAATCCATATAGTCAACTAAATATTTATAATGAAACATGCATTGTGATCTTGGAATTATAGGTAAGTTGCATGATACGTTTCGTGGGGCATTTTTTCTCATTACATTAGAGTGGTAGAGACTTGTTTTTCATTTTGGACACATAGACTTATCTGTATCTCACATTTTGTATAATATACAAACTTTTGGACATATGTGATATACTTTGTAATCGATAACCTAATCTGACAACAAAATTATAGCATCTTTACGTGTACTAGAAAGTATGTTGACTGATGGAAACATTTTATCCTAAAAAAAACCAGTCCAAAGTAACGTTAACAACCAACTAACAAGTAATAAGCTAACAAGATAAAATAACTCATAATGTATAATACACATCATATTTGCGCCGAGAGGCACTCTACAGCCCAGTATGGGGGAGATCTTGTAATGTTTTTTTATTAATAAAAAATAAAAATAAAAATTATAGGCCAAAATAAATGTCGACCAGAAAAACAACCTAATATGGGGAGATGTTGTAATCTTCCTACCTAAAAAAACAATAAAAAAGTAAAAATTTAATTATCCGTAAAAAAAATGTGGGTCAGAAAAAAAACACAATATGGGGGAGATGTTGTAATGTTCCTACCTAACAAAATAATAAAAAATAAAAAATTGAATTATCTGCAAAAAAATGTTGGCCTTGCACATGGTTTTAAAACCATGTGCATGCTTTTAAAACCATGTGCAAGTCCTTCTAAACAACCCATGGTTTTATTGTACATGGTTTAAGAGGGCCTTGCACATGGTTTTAAAACCATGTGCAAGGCCTCCTAAACAACCCATGGTTTTATTGTACATGGTTTAGGAGGGCCTTGCAAATGGTTTTAAGACCATGTGCAAGGCCTCCTAAACATGGGTGAGGAAAAAAACACAATATGGGGGAGATGTTGTAATGTTCCTACCTAACAAAATAATAAAAAATAAAAAATTGAATTATCTGCAAAAAAATGTTGGCCTTGCACATGGTTTTAAAACCATGTGCATGCTTTTAAAACCATGTGCAAGTCCTTCTAAACAACCCATGGTTTTATTGTACATGGTTTAAGAGGGCCTTGCACATGGTTTTAAAACCATGTGCAAGGCCTCCTAAACAACCCATGGTTTTATTGTACATGGTTTAGGAGGGCCTTGCAAATGGTTTTAAGACCATGTGCAAGGCCACCTAAACAACCCATGGCTGTAGGAGGGCCTTGCATATGGTTTTAAAACCATGTATGTGGAAATGTTGTAATGTTCATTCCTAACAAAATAAAAAATAATAATAAATATTATATGTCGGCCATAAATAATATTAAATATTAAAAATAAAAATATTATAGGTGGACCTTACATAAAAAGATGTGTCTTTTGATTTGAATCAAATCAATGGCTATATATATGACACGCCAAAGTTGATAGTTCATTGAGTGCAATACCTAAGAAGAGGTTTGCAGCTCGAGAGATTTGATCCCGCTCGGCACTTGATAGAGCCTAGGATTTGGATATACGCTGGTTTATACCTTTACAAGTATGTAAAGCTACTATTTGACCATCCATACATTGCTTTCAAATTATAAAGCATTAGGACAACAGTCCATTTTAAATCATTTTGTGTTACCGACCACTGTAAAAAGGGGTGTTTGTGCAACACACACTAAATGCTTTGGTTCAATGACATCGTCTATAGTTCCTCCATCTATATCTTCTTCATTCTCACCAAAATGTGAATGGATTCCCTCTTGAAATCATAATGTAGAATTTGGTTGATAATATGTGTATCACATATGATCTCATGTACACTATTATATTCACATTACCCACCTCATGTTGTTTGTTTCTATCAGTGAAGTTTGAACTTCTAATATCAGACACAATAGTATTAAAATTAGGAAGTGGATATTCTAAAGAAGGTACATTAAAAAATGTGGTATGCTCTTCCTAGGAAACAATTTCTCTATCTACTTGTTTCTCTCTCCAAGAAGTAATAGTGCAATGAAATGGGAGAGGGGTAGTTGTAACATGTTTTCCATCTTCTATTTCATCCTAGAAATCACAATAATGATAATATCATGATCACTTCTATCATCATCATTGTAAAAATGGATACCATTTGAACAAACATATGTTGTATTTAGAACTCTAAATATATTATATTAAAATAAATTAAATATAATACCTAATTTCAGATTCTATGTCTTTCAATATGTTATCAATACAAACCCTTAAAGTTTAAAAGCTTACAATATCATTTTATTGCCTTCTTCCGACCCATTACGAAATTGAAATGAAGATTGATTGATTGTCTTTTTTTTTAATAGGTATAGAGGCCTATAAATAATATATTCCACTAACAACCAATATGTGACAAAATGGTTATGAATTGAAACAACACAAACTTATAATTTCATAATCCAATACATGAACTTTTCCTTGTTATTAATTGTTTGAATTAAGATACAATTTGCATTTCTATAGTGTTTTTATTAGTTGTTAATAAACCTTGCAATTTTCCCATGTATGTGTGGATGACCATCCATGTATAGATAATCATTTAAGTTTCCTATTCAATCAAGCACACACTATGTTTAGACATATAATATTTGAATGATGTAAATCTTTTTTCTTTTATTTTTTCCTCATGCAATTATCCTGGGCAAAACTTGTGTACTTTCTGACACTTCCCCTAATTTTGAGGATTATGACTAGGATAAACTCTAGATTATTTCAGGCATGTGGCCATGTCAACAACAAGGCTCAAAGTTTTTACAACAATATACTTAAGATTAGCACAACATACATTCACTTCGAGGAATAGAACCTGGGTGGGGAGGATAACACTCCATCCAACAATCACTTAGGCTAGACTTAATTGAAAAATGAATGGTGTCAATCTATCATAATCATTGTGTCTATAATGAAGTACATAAAAAAGGTGTTTTAATGTAACCTCTCCCTAGTCAGAAATGCGCACATTTATTGTCATATATAGGCCCAAGTTTTCTCCTTTGATTTTAGAAGGGGCAATCATGAAATTGTAGTCACAATTTAAAAAATATATATTGTAGTGAGAAACACCATACATGTAATCCAAGCACCATATGTGGATCTATTGTATGAATCATTATATAGCGACACCAAGTTGATTGGGAGTTGCACATTACCAACACCTTCCAAATATATCGGTTAATTAATGAAAGGCTTGGATATTGTTTGTATTCCTAGAAAAAAATTCTCTCCTAGTGAATCAACCACCATTTTCACTCTCAAAACCTATAGAATCTTTAGAATATTTGGATGATTGCCTTAAATGTGTATTTTTCTAGATAAGACTTTGAGGAAAGAATGACTTTGTGTGCGCTCTACAAGACATATGGGGTTTGTAACAATGGTAGGAGGTGCAAGCCCAACCCTTATAGGGTTTTCATCACATCAGTGATGTTTCAATACAACATGCCATATATTGTTCGTTAGTCCTTTACAGTTGGAACAACCACACATTGTTGATGCTTCATAGCAACACTTTAAAGGATCATCTCCATTTTCCTATGAACTTCTTGCTCTATCAAAAGATGGCATATCACAATTCACTAAAAAAAAATGATCTTGGGGCACATAAGGTATTGAAATTGAAGTCTATTGCAAAAATTTCTTATAATTAATATCCTTTGACATTTGTTTCCAATATGAGAATGAATTGTATTGGGAGTAGAAGTTAGGGAACTTTCACTAGTTTCCTACAAATCATATACATACACACAAATATATTGTTTATGTTATTGGTCATCAAGAAAAATTTTATCATAAATTTATAAGCTACATTCTTTATAATTTATTGATTTGCATACATTCATTCTGACACAGGGCATTGAAGTATCAAATGAGGAGATAGTTGGAGCCGAATTTTCAATTTGTAAATAATAAGCATAATAATTTAGCATGCAAGTTTAAATATGCATATGTCATATTTAACCAAATAATGTAACCTCTTTAATATAATTATGAGCTTACATAATGAGTAGAGGATGGATTAGTAGACTACTTCAATCTTGTACTAGAGGAGGAACTACTTGATGTTGAAATAGAACTCTGCATAAAGAAATAATACAAAATAAATACTTATTAGTGGACATCAAAAGACTTCTAATAAATACATGTGTTTCTTTTAGAAATAAGACATTTATGAAATTTAGGTTATAGTTAGATGAACATACTAAGCTAGACTCCAAATCAACGAAGACAAAGAAATCAATGAAGCCACAATTGTATATACAATTTGGAAACAATATTGAAAATTAGTTAATTAAAATAATAAAATGGGGTTATTATATAAGCGAGGGTTTATAGTGCCAAGGGATTAGGGTTATACAGATTGAGGGATGTTGCTAGGTTAGGGCTTGTAGGTGTTAAGGATTAAATTAGTTAGGGGTGTCAAGGATTAGACATTAAGGTTTATTGGTTGGAGGGGATTAGGTTAGGGGTGAAGGATTATAATGTCATGGGTTGGTGATTACATGTTACATGTAATATAGGATTTAATTTTGGGTTGTTAAAGTTATGAGTTTCGAGTCATAGTTGTAGCTATGGGTTAAAAGATTGATAATATATGACGTTTAAGGTTAGGAGTTATGGAGGTTGGGTTTGATAGGTGTTGTGTTTTATGGTTTAGGTGTTAGGGGTGATAGATGGAAATGACTTGATATTCCCCCCTATTAGTTTATCTAGGTCTTACTCATAATTGGGATGCTGATGGAAATGACATGAGATTTCCCTTATTTGTTTTTATGAGTCTTTCTCATGATTGGGAGAATGGTGGAAATGACTTGTGATGTACCCTTGTCAATTTCTATGAAGCTTTCTCATCATAGAGAGAATAATGGTAATGACTTCATATTCCTCCCTATCAATTTATATGAGGCTTGCTCATAACTGGGATACTGATGACAATGAATTATATATACGAGGGACTAGGGTTTATAGGGATTAAGTTTGGAAAAGGTTAAGGATTATAGTTGTTAGGGGTCTAATATTATAACTAATGTGATTTTTGGGAGTCATGGTTATATGGGTTAGTAGTTATACTTCAATAGGGTTAATCTTTCATAGGGGTTAAATGTTATAATGGTTATATATATGTTAGTGGTTATATGGGTCCACAGTTAGGGGATAACAACTGGTGTTTTGTGGGGATATTGATAAGGCATATTAGGGGTTAAGGGTTATGCATAATAGGTGTTACCACATAAGGCTTATAGTAGTTAGGGATTATAATGGTTATGGGTTATACATGATATAGGTGACGGGTGATAGGGGTAAGAAGTGAGGTATTATATAGATTAATAATTGTAAGGGTTCATGGTTGGTGTTCAATGGGTAGGGATTAAGGGTAATGGGAATTAGGAATTATATGGGTTATTAGGAGTTAAGGGTTCAGGGTTGGGATTATGGGGTAGGGTCTTAGTGTAAATGAAGTTAAAGGTTATATGGGTTTAAGTGGTTATAATTAAGGGGTATGGAATAAGATATTAAGGGTAATATGGACTAGAGATTTATACAAGTTACTTGTTAGGGGATATAATGGTTATTTAGGTTCACTGTTATAAGGGTTATTCTTTAATTTTTACAATAGTTAGGGTATGGGGGATTATGGTTTATATGGTCTAGGTTTTATATTGGATAAGGATCATATGGGTTAAGGTTTATAGGGGTGATGGGTTGGGTTGATATGGGTTAGAGGTTAAGTGTGATATGAGTTTAGGAATATATGCATTAAGTGTTATAAATGTTAAGACTTGGGATTTCTTATCATGGTGAAGAAGTAGGTCAAAGAACTAGTGTTGTACAAAAGCAAAATAATTCAAATCAAAATATACCTAAATTGAAACTATGTGCTCATGTGGTGTAATGAATGTTTTTAAAGTGTTTTTCAATAAATCACACCAATGTAAATATTTGATATAACAAAATATATTCTATGATTTTGAAAAATAAAGTCACTATCTTAAGACTATAATTTACAAACTTCCTCTCAAATCAAGTATTATAACTTGACCTTCCAATCACTCCAACAAATGCAGGTGAATTCCATCAAAGGAGTGAATGGAGTTATGATAGAGACAATTATAGTGAGGGGCACTAGGGGAAACTCCCAATGTGAGACAACTATATGTCAACTCAGGTTCATTCTCAATCCCATGAAAACCACCCAGTAGGAACCAATGACTGACCACTAAGATACGTCTTCACATATGTGTACAAGGGGTTGTAACATAGCTTAAAGAGATGGTTTGGCTCGGTTAAACTACAAATCCCATAGTTAGAATGAAACTCATGAGTGTGCCCCATTTCTAAAGTATTTTTAACCACGTACATTAGAAAGGATCACAAAACTCCCTAGAGGACAACAACTATGTCTCTTAATGTGGTAGATTATTTGGATGGTTATCCCTACAATCCTAACCTAATTACATTATTATTTTCATTCTTAAGTGAGGAATTTAGTTGGTTATAAGTTAAATTCTTGATTTTATAAGGTTTAGACTGGGGTCATGAACGTACCAAGCATATATGATTAAGGTGCAAAGTATGTGCGCATGTGGTGTGAAAATTTTGAAATAACATCGTGAATGAAATACATATCATTGAATAGAAAGTTAAATGAGATTATGAATAAGGAAATATGTCCATATCTATGGCTCAATTTAGAATCCAAATATTTTATTTCAACATAAAGTTATTTTGTTCATATTTCAACTATTCAAATCATAAATTTTCTAATCTTTTTTAACAACAACAATTCTAATAATTATTCTTCTGGTTCCCATTTACCTCGACCGAACAATTCTAATATCATGGTTATTTATCCCTCTTCATCTGCCAATTGTATCTCCCCCACCACCTCGGTACATACTCCAATTGATCATAATTTAGTTCATTCATGTCAGGAAGATAAGGGGGAGCTCATCCCTATGAAAAACCCTAATCTAGATACCATGATATCCAACGTTCATTTGAGCCTCACCCCTCATCTCATTGAATCACTTTCCATGCTAAAAAACACATATCTTCCTTCAATATCACCCAAAACCCCATTAATATTATCTCTTTTTCTACTTGGCCTCCCTCATCTAATCACTCAGCCCAACCATCACATTGTTTTGGTTCATGTTCCCAATATCATCCCATTTTCCTCCCTTATTCATCCACAAGATCTCTTACCATTGGAAATCCCCCTTCTCATAATTATAAGGATGATCTCCTAGCCATGAACATTGATGCTTCACTTTCTTCCAATAAGTGTCGTCCCATTATTGATTTTATCCAAATCATTGCTAGTCCATTCTCTTTGAGATTCTACTCATTGCCTAATTGTCTTTCTTCTATTCCGATTTCCTCCCCTAATCCTCAATCTCTTAAGTGACTTTTTTCTCCAACCATAGTGGTAAACCTCTCCTCCATAGACTTGGACTCCCCTTCCTTAAACCTACTAAAAAGGGATCTCAATTATGTTATTGTCCCTCATTGAATACCAACCGAGGATATCCTGTGGTCCATTCAATCCATTACCCAACAACCTCCATCTCATGAAGCATAAGAGATTAGTCATGATTGTTCTCAAATCCTCAAATATGCCAAACTCCCCAAACCTAACATATCCAAAGAAGAATTCAATGCCCTTCAAAGACTTAATGACAACAAGTATATTTTTATTCTTGAGGTGGATAAAGGTAGTGGTACAGTAATTATGAATAACTTTGATTATGATATAAAAATGGTGAGTCACTTATCTTCGTATTCCTATAAACTTCTTCCCAAGAACCCCATCACCAAAATCACTAATTTAATCACCAATGCCATTAATTCCTCTTCTCTTTACCCTTTAATTAAAATACACATTCTCCCTCACAATCCCCAACCCCCAAATATTTGTGGGAAACCCCCCAATAGGAAATCCTACATTGGACAAAATTGTCATTTTTTCCAAGATTGCATCAAAGAACATATTGTCAATACCAATCACAATCATCTTAATAAATATGTTGTTTCTGAGCACTCCTTTAACACTAAAAAACACATATATTTTGATCAAGCAAAAATTCTAGCATTAGCCCCTCACTACTCATCTTGCCTCAATGCATAAGCTCTCAAAATTGAAAAACTCCCAAACAATTTCAATCATGAAGACTCGTTTATTCATTGAATCCTCTAATCCACTGTCTACGTCATTGATCTTATTCATTCCTCCATTTTCCATTTTTCATTTATATCCACTACTCGAGTTGTTTTTCTTTCCTTATTTCTCTCCCCCTCTTTTATTTTCTACCCTTGTACTTTTTCCATTTCTGTCCTCTTGTTTTATTCTCCTTACCCCCATCCCCCTCTCCACTTGTAATCTCACAATCCCTCTTTCTTCACTTTCCAACCCTTATCTTTGTCTTGTAGCTAATGTCATCCCTACATATTATGAGACAATATCCTAACTATCTTAAGTTTTATTATTATTGTTATTGTTATCCTTTATCCTAATATGGTGTCTCTCACGAAACCCCTCCTTTATAATTGTATAATTTTATTTCCAAACACCCACCCTACCTTTTATTTTATTTCTATTTCTATTTGATTTTACCTACTTCCAATATTTTTCTCTCTTTTCTTCTAAAGTTAAACAACTAACTAATCCTCATATTTAAAGGCAATTTAACTACATTTTGACTTATTCCCCTTCTCTTTAACTATTCAATTTACCTATTTTTTAATGACTAATTTCTTCAATTTCTCTATTTAGTCTGCTCTCCTTGTCTAACATTTTTTAGCGTTGCTTAGTTCCCTTTAAGATGGGTGCAGTGTCCAGTTGAAACATTGGGTGTTTCTAAACTCCTCCACAATATTTTTACATAAACTCCAACATAATGACATTTCATTGTGAAAAACTCCATGTTGATATAAAATAAATGAAATTAACAATTACTAATTGCTTTATAACTATAGCTATTAATATTTTAATAAAAAATAAATAATAATAATTCAACAATTGTTTATAATAATTGTTATGGTAATAACAATAATGATGATAATAATTGTTGTTTGTTCATGTCCACCTGGATCTAATAGGATCCTTCATTTATAGGATTTTATATTTGCATATGATGTCATAGGTAAGTCATCCCAGTTTATTTTTGGAGTCATTAAGGCTAGTCCAGTTCAGTATGAGGAAGTTATACCTCAAGTTGGAAGATTTATTTGCAAATTTGGTTGAAATACATTTTCAAATGAATCTAAGATTACTAATATGGGTTTTGTGGGAATGACATTGGATTGGGGTTGTATGTATCGAGTCTCATTATCGAAGCCAAATACTATTAGATCTGGTTTAGATCATGCTGTGGTGGGTGGATAAAGAAACAGGTCTGAGATTTAAAATTAATAGGTGGAGAAGATATTAGATTGTTGATCATCTTGGAATTTGTATAGAAAGCTCTAGTTGGTTGTTTCTTTAGGGTAGGAATCTCATAATCTTCACTTAAGCTTTGGGTGAAAAAGGTGTGAGAGCAATTTCTTAGTTCTAGTGTCGTGTTTTATATAACGACAAGAGGGTGGTTGGGTTTTAAGTTTCAAGAGGAGGAATACATACTTAATATCCTACATGGGTGATGGTTTTGGTCCACTTGTTTACTGTCATTGAATTTTTTTCTTGCATTTTTTGATTTATGAAGCGAGGTCTCTCATAGGGTGTCGGTAGGGTTAATATCCTTGGTTTACCCATGGAACTTTGGAAGGAAGAATTCTTGATCACCTTAGGAAATTCTCTTTGGAAGACTGTATTTGTGGACCCTTCATATAAATATAGTCAATAATATTAGCGGCCACAATATTAATCAATTTTGATCTTGCAGAGGGACTCTTGAAAATTATCAAAGCAGAGGCACAAGGATTTTTCAATTGAGTAACCACTTGATTATATAAATGTACCTTTCTTCTGTGCGTAGTGCCATTCTTGTGTGCACGAAGTTTAATATTGTACCAAAGGATTCAAGAAGAAAGTATGGAATCATCGAAATTCTCGTCTCTCACCCTTAGTAGTTGCAAGTCCAGAGGAAGGGAATATTATAAAGTCTGTGATGATGAATCACTCCCATGTGATAAGCCACAATAATGGTAATCATAGTCTCAGTGTTGAGGTTGGAAAATTGGAATCACTATTAACCTCGTAAAATAACCCTGTAATCGTGGGTAAGATGGTTGAATTATCAGAAAGGTGCAATCATAATGCTTTGGGTAATGGCTCTAGGGAGGAGACACTACTTCATGCCAACTCTATCAATAAAAGGAGTACTGCACATGTGAACATTGAACATTGTTGAGAATTAGAATATTGTGTGTGGCAAGATGAAAAAATTCTTGTTACACCATCATTAATTGATATGGAGAAGAGGTGCATCATTCAAGTGGAAGAATTGGTCTCAACCTCAAAGAAGGTCCTAGAGAAGAAGAAGAAGTTGTAATCAGTATATAGTGGCGAGAGAGGAATAACAGAAAATTGGAGGGACTTAACTGCACCGATGGTAAACTTTATTCTTTCTCATACCCTCGTATTCTTCTTGATGGGTTGGGTTATAAGGTCTTTGATTATCAGGTTGTATCTTATTCAAGTGGTCTCAACAAGGGTTGTGGGACACCTACTAGGTTATTCTTAGAGTGCTCACAATCAAATTTGGAATTGCACCATATTACAACCATTTTTTTTATTTTCCGCGATCTTCAAGCTCACCCAAAAAAACTAACTTAAGTTCCCCTACCCTTCCCAATAGATCAATATATGAGGGACATAACATTCCTTACACACTGTGATCAAAAGGATCCTTGTCTACTGTAAAATCAACCTTTATTGGTGGGATGGATATAATTTATGGCCAAGAAGGAAGAGCGAGTGGAACAGGTTGGAAGTCTTTCCTCTTAAATGCTCATTCTAAAACAATCATGGAGATAAAATATGGGAAACAATGTCAATAGTAAGAGATCTTAGAGTGAAAAATACCTCCATGGGCAGTGAATAGTGAAATTTTTTACTTTCAATGCTAAGGGATTTTTCCAACTCCAATAAAATATTGGCCCTCCATTAGCTAGAAGAGAAGGAGTCTCCAGACCTTATTTTGGTCCAAGAGCTAATGTGTAAAGCATCCTTGATTCATACTAGGTTACCGAACAAGTTCAAACAATGGAATTTTGTATGGGTGTATGTTGTTAGTTTGTTAAGGGGATTATTGTTGAGATGTAGAAAACACATTCCAATAATTAATTTTTTCAATACAATATGGATTATTTACAAATTTTAGAAGTGAGGATTTGGTTCTACAAATTGTTGCGGTCAATGTGTATGGTCCATATATACATAGGTAGGAATATTGGCAATGATTCTTTGTTATGTAGGTTATTAAATATTGTTATGTGATTCTAGGAGGAGACTTTAATTTTATAGTGAGTTGAGGTGATATTTAGGGATCGAGCTCAAGATAGGACCCACTTGCAAATTATTTTCTCCATAAAATTGAGTAGAGAGGATTGGTGGATGTGAGCCAGTGATGATAACACCTACATGGTGAAACAAAAGGGTGGGATTAGTACGAATTTCAAAGCATCTAGACCTCCTTTTTCTTTTAGAAGAACTGCTACAAAAGGTGGATGTTGGCCCTAGGAAAAGTTAGACAGAATTTTGCTCAGAAAGATGAAGACTCTGATTATAAGACAAGCAAAAGTTGCGACAGAAGGATTAGCCGCGATGGAAAAAACCATGAAAGAAGAAGAATAAAATATTCGAAAAGTGGAGTTCAACTAATTTTGGAAAGAGTTAGTTAGACTAAAATATTGGTTTTAGTAATAAATCTTGATTGTATTTTGGGCCAATAGTGCCTATTTTTATATATAATTGAGTGTATTGAAATAGAAAGACAACCTTCCAACTAGTTGTTGTGAGTCAGTTGACGACTGGATCAAGATTTGTAAAATATTATAATAGCACGAACCCATGTTGTGTGGGGGTCGATCAAAGATAGCGAATTGAAGAGAGGAATGGGCTTGATCCAGATTGTGTGCAGATCGACGATTCAAATAAGAAAAGAAGAAATACATAGGCCAAAACCAAAGAGCATGAGACAAGAGATGAATCTATGCATTGTAAAGAATATCTAAAGAAGAGTCTACAAGATATGCGCGTAGACCAAAGATGCCAAACCAATTCTCTTGCTAGATGAAGAACACCTTTTTGGTTTTTCTTCGATGGGTTTCTATGTTATATCTTGTCTTTGTGTGTTTAATGTGTGTTTTATGTCGAATGTATAATTGATATAGATTATTTTATCTGAATGTGTCACACATACCTAAATGGTGAATGAACTTATATTTGAGTCGCACCTTGAATATGTGTTAATGCTTCATGATTAATGTTGTTATTTATGACGATGAATTACTAGATAGTTATTAAGAATGATTAGATAAGAACAAAGGTTCAATTTCGGTTTCGGGCGAGTGAATTGGTCTTGCTACAAGGAAGAAATCCCCGACATAACTGCAAAAACCTTGTTATGGCAGTTCCCAATAGATATATCGGGTGAGACTTCATCTACTTCGTAGGTGTTGTCGATGGAGTCCTACTCTGTCGGGATGATATCTTGGGGTTTGTTGACAAACAAGGAATTTGAACTTGGGTCGACCGAAAGTATGCCAACAATGGCAAGGACAAGAATTTTAGATTCCACGGGTGGAGATTAAAATCACAACCCATTGTTAATTCAAATGGATCTGAATGAACAAACCATCAACTTCAATTAAATTTAAACCTAATTGGTTGGGTGAACCCGAATTCAAGGAATTGATGAGCAAGGTGTGGGACATAATTAACTTGCACATGGGTTGTTGTGTAAGTCTTCAATTTGTGGATGCTTTGAAAAAGGTTAAGAATATGATGGTGTATTGGTTAAAGCAAAGGTTTTGAGCTCAGGGTGGTAACTTAAAATATATTGAAGATTGGGTAAAAGGAATTTATGAGGAGAATGTGTCAAGGATTTTTTCAATTCATGAAAAGTAGTTGTTATCCGATCTAGAAGGAAAAAGGACTAAATTATCATGGGATCGTGAGATAGATTAGAGAATGAAGAGTAGGGCAGTGTGGCTCTCAGAAGGGGATGAAAACATTGAATATTTTCATCGATATGCTAACCTAAGGAAAACAATAATATCGTCTAGGAATTAGAAGTCTTGATGGAACTAAGTTCAAAGGGTTTAAAAACTTTGAATAATTAGGGGTTTGCCACTTTTCTAGTATTTTCCAGGAACTTGAATCTACCAACATTGTAGAAATAATAAGGGTTTGTTCGTATTTTCCTTGGTTGGTGGAGTCTAAAGATAATATAAGGGTATATGCTCAAATTACCTTGGGCGAGTTAGAAGGTGTATTATAAATTTAAAAAGTATAATATTTTGGGACTGAACAGATGGAAAATAGAATTATTCATAGGCTTTTTATACTTGTTGCGGAAGATCTCTTGAAGGCAATTGAGGAAATCCATCAAATAGGAAGGTTACTTCCTAGTATCAATTTAAACGTTTTGGCACTCATTCTAGATGTTGTCCCCTAAGTACTTTGGTGACTTTAGACCCATGTCATTATGTAACATGATTTACAAAATAATGGCAAAGATAATAGCTGGTAGGTTCAATCCCTTACTTTTTCAATTTATCTTCCAAGAGCAATTTGAGTTCTTGGAGTCTTGACAAATTCATGACACGGTAGGGGCAATGCAAAAAGTGTTAGATACAATTCAAACTAAAAAATTTCCCTCGATGATCATAAACGTGGATTCACCAAAATCTCATGATAGGACGTGCTAGATTTTTATCTAATTGCTTTTTATACATGTGTGGTGTTTAGTCGATTTTGTCAACTGGGTGATAGAATGCATATCATTAGTATTTTTCACAATGTTAACAAATGGATCGACATCTAAGTTTTTTTATCTCTTCATGGGGACTTTGACAGGGATGTCTTTTATCACTATATATGTTCCTTTTGGTGGTTGAGGGACTAAGCAGGATGATTGTTGATACCATGTTTTACAAGAGAATAAAAGGTATAGGTTTTGGTGAGGGTTGAATGTGACTCATTTAGTCTTTGTGGACGATGTCCTACTCCTTACAAATGGATCGGTCATTGAAGGAAGTGCACTGTCATGAATCTTATCTCTTTATTATAAGGCTATGAGCATGTTGGCTAATGAGGGGAAATATGTGTTGTTCTTTTCCAAATAACAATGGTTGGGAGGTATATTCTTCAAACTCTTTATGGGTTTAACATTGTATACCTACACTATGATCGCAAGTATTTAGGTTACTCTTTGAAACATAATGGATATAAGAAGCTTGAATGGGTTTGGTTGATCACTTGTATGGAAAAAAAGAATTAACCTTTGGTGCAACCAATTGTTGTTCTATGGGGAAAGGATTATATTAGTCAAATGGGTCCTAGAGGCAATACCAGTGTATTGGCATATACTAGCACACATCCTAAAAAGGGTTATGGAGAAACTAAGGAGAACATGTTTCAATTTTTTATAGTGGGGGAAGGAACAAAAGGGATTTCATTGGTTTAGTTGGCGTTCTTTGGCCAAACCCAAGAGTGAAGGTGAGTGGGGACTTAAAGATATTTTTGTATTTGGTTTCTCTTTGGCAGTTAAGTCTGTTTTAAGCCTCATTACTTTAATCGGCTTATGGCAGAATATCATTATCATGAAATATTTAGGTCCTAGTTCTATATTAGATTGGACTTCAAGAGAAGTAAAAGACTATAAGGGTGGATCAATCTACTGGAAGGAAATGGTTTGAGATTTCCTGTTATTGGGCCATATTTGCCTTGGAAGGTGGGTAGCAGAGCTTCGGTCAGGATTGGGTCCAACTTGATAGTGGAATGTGGTTAGCAGATTTTCCTTGCCGAAAGGTTAATTGAACAATTGGATGAATGTGGAGTATCATACCTCTATCAGGTAGGTGATGAAGCAAATTCTCACTTATGGAGTCAGGGATGATGATTTGCTACAAACTTATAACTTCAAGGTGATCATGCTCTGGAATGGGATTGTTTCATTGGTGATTTAAGGTGGGCACAAGTCAAAATCGAGGATGATCCCGATAACCTAACGTGGATTAGCAATATAGCAAGAAGTAATTACATAAGGGTTATAGTATTCAAATGGTTTAAGAGATCCCTCTTATTCATTGGTGGTGGTACAATATATGGAAGGTCAAAGTCCCTCTCAAATGTCAAATATTTATGTCATTGGTGCTAAGGTGAAATGTGACAACATGGGACTTCTCCTAGAAAAGATAGGTGTAGGGTCTGAGTATATGCTATATTTGCAGGTTAGTTGAGGAAACAATGGCACACTTGTTCATTCAATGCAATTTTATTCAACAAATACAGTGAGATGTTGATTGTTAGCTCAAACTTAGGAACCTTTGGAGTGAGTACAATATTGAGACATGTTTACAACAATAGTTTATTAGACCATGGTGTAAAGAGATAAAAGTGGATCCTTATCTTTTTTTATGGTTTGCGTGGTTAGCACTAAATCAATGTTTCTTTGGAGAGTAGTTGATCCAAACTTGTCATACTTTCTCGAAGAGCACATTAAGATGATTATGTTGATATTTAAAGAGGTTTCAAGGCCTCTTAATAGAATAATTGTAGGCGAGTTGGTTATTGATAAAAGCAAATGTTGGGTATTCTTTGATGGTGCTTGTCAGGGGCCAATTCATAACAGTGTTATAGTAGGAGTGTTTTTTTACTCAGACGATAATTATATCACCTTCACAGCATACTGTGGTAAAGGCACAAATAATGTTGTCGAACTATTGACCTTGCATACTTTATTGAAATTGGTCTAAGATGAAGGGGTATGTAATTTAGAGGTTTATGGTGACTCAACCTTAGTGGTAAATTGGATGCAAGACAATATTATTTTGGGCAATTTTAATTTACAGAATGTGGGAGCACAGGTAAAGGAAAATTTTGGAGCATTCAATAGTTTTAGTATTTGCCACATATTCTAGGAACTAAAAGCTCGTGCAGATCATTTGTTGAAGGAAGGATCACAACTACAATCATAGAGATTGGTTCTATCCATTTGTTGGGGGAGTTTGATCCAAACTCAACTATATCAAGTTGTTTTTATGCAATGATAAATAGTACATGTATACTATGTTTAAAAAGGTTATTTTGTTTTTGTGGAAATTGGTTAGTGTTAACACCCAAAAATGGTTAACTACCTCATCTACCCCATTTCATGGCTCATTCGTCCATTTACCTACCATATTTCCCTGAAAATCCCACTAAAAAGCCTCCAAAAGGCCAAAAAACCCCTTTTTCCTCCAAAAATAACCAAAATTCCTCTAAAAATAGAAAAAATCCCCAAAAGGGAAGAAAAGGAATAAAAATAATGAGGAAAAAGGAGGGAAACCCTAAAACAGCAAAAACCCTAAACAAGCTGCCCTAAACCACATGGTTTCCAAAAACCATGGGCTAGCATTCCACCACTAAAAAACTATAAATAAGTGGTGGAGACCCCTCATTTCACATCCACAGTCATAAGAACCCTTACTCTGCCAAAACATCTCGTGAAACCCTAGCTTACCATCAAGCTATTTTCACCATTGAGACCCCTTTTGGCCTATTTTCCACCATCGGAGAAGGAGAANTATCGTGAAACCCTAGCTTACCATCAAGCTATTTTCACCATTGAGACCCCTTTTGGCCTATTTTCCACCATCGGAGAAGGAGAAGGAGCAGCTCGGAGCTCGAAGCCACCGACATCGGACCAGCGCAACGGACTCCACCAACCTCCACATTGGAGGTAATACTAATAGAAACACCATTACACATTTCATTATTGTCTTTTACTTCCTGTTATTTACTTTTTCTGCTTTAGCTTAGTTTTTACTTTTTAGTTTATTTTTGTTTCATTGAACTGCTACTAAGGATTCCAGATTCCTTAGTAGGTGCTCATCAGCACAAGCTAGGGTGAAAACCCTAGCTACAGTTTTGGCGACTCCGCTGTTTCTTTTTACTGTTATTTTTTCCGTACTGTACTTTCGGCTGTCGTTTTCGGCCGCCGGAAACCGCTTTTTTTCTTTCCGCAACCGCGACCCGATCGCTCATTTCAGGCCCCAACCCGCGACCAGTTCGCCGCTGTTAGCCTTGTTTACTGCGCCCCGATCGCCCATTTCAGGCCCAAATCCGCGACCAGGTCGCCGCTGTCAGCCTCGTTTACTGCGACCCGATCGTACCTTTCAGGCCCACACCCGCGACCAAATCGCCGCTGTCCGCCTCGTTTACTGTGACCCGATCGTACCTTTCAGGCCCAAACCCGCGACCCGTTCGCCGCTGTTCGCCTTGTTTACTGCGCTCCGACCGCGTCTTTAAAGCCCTAACCCGTGACCAGTTCGCCGCTGTCAGCCTCTTTTCCTGTGCCCCGACCGCGTTTTGTCCGCCCACAGTCGCGATCCGACCACGCCTGTTCATTTACTGCGCTCCGACCGCACATTTGAAGCCCTAACCCGCGACCAGTTCACCGCTGTCAGCCTCTTTTCCTGTTTTCCGACCGCGTTTTTTCCGCCCACAGTCGCGATCCGACCGCGCCTGTTCATTACACAGGCGCGCTCCGACCGCCGCTGTCATCCCGAAACACGCGACCTAGACCGCACCTGTCTCTTCTGAACCCGCGATCTGCGCGCGACTGTTGCCTTCCAACCTGCGGTCCGCGAACAGGTTTTTGCCTTAGGTTCTGCGCCGAAACCCAGCTACTTTGCCCCCCCTTTTTTCCTGCATCTGCACAGCCACCTGTCCCACTTGCANACCTATAAACCCGCGATCTGCGCGCGACTGTTGCCTTCCAACCCGCGGTCCGCGAACAGTTTTTTGCCTTCGTTTCTGCGCCGAAACCCAGCTACTTTGCCTCCCTTTTTTCCTGCACTTGCACAGCCACCTGTCCCACTTGCAGCCGTACAGCCATTTCTGTCCTTTATTTACAGCATTGTTTAGAAAAATTTTAGCATTGTTGATTTCAAAAAAAAAAAAAAATTTGCAAAGTTTTCAAAGTTTTCCAAAGTTTTTCATACATTGCTATTGTTATTTTAGGATTCACAACCTCACATGCACACACTCTATCCCCTTATTCAAAGTGAGACTTAAAATCTATCTAACTCAACAAACACTATAACCTCATTTGAGGAACCCAAAAGAATATTGTAGTTAGGTAGGATCGGGGGGATAGGCTTNTTAGCATTTCACCTTACTTATGTCAATGATGTAAATATGGAGAATTTAAAAAAAGAATAGTTTTTTAGATCAATCATGGGATATGTGACAATAGTTACGACAATCAAAATATTTTTGAGTATTAGTGCTAATAAGCACCTGAAGAATGTACTTTCAATTGATTTTGGAATGAAAATATGATTTTTTGGGATTTTTTTTAATAATAACAATTATTAGTTTTTTAATAATAATTATAAATTAATATAATTATTAACATTTCATAATAATAACAATTAATGGTAATTTTGGCGTTAATGCGACATAAATACGACATAGTGGATTTTTTCATCAAAATACATGATGCTTAGTTTTATGAGCATCACTCTAAGTGAGATCAAGACGATGCACTAGTAAAACAAGATTTGCTTCAGCATCATGATAGTTCATACATAATCGACACAAACTTAATGCTCTATATGCTAAAACAAAAAACAAACAATGCTAAATGGCATTTTGTGTTTATCTCTATGAGGATTTCTATTGTAAATGAAAAAAGAGGGGTCCCTCATTTCAATTTTACTTCAATTTACCAGGATCGAACTTCTTGGAGCTAAAATGGATTTGTGGGGGCAATATGTACGAGCAAGGAAGGGATATCTATGGGGTATCATTGAATCAATTGGATTCCAAGTAAGTTTTCGATCATTTGGCTCTATTTTTTTAATGTCCATATTAAACCAAGATGGGATGTGATTTGCATTTGAACCTCTTTTGCTTCCAATGTAAATGAAACAAAGGGGATCCCTCATTTCCTTTCTACTTCAACTTGTCAAACATAGCTTCTTGAAGCTAAAATAGATTCACGAGGCACTTAGTAGGAGTAGGCAAAAGAGATATATGAGGTATCACAAATCTATTGGCTTCTAAATAAGTTTTTTTTTAATCATTTTTCCCTATTCGTTTTTTCAAATTTGCAAATTTAAACCAAGATGGGATGTGATTTTTTTTAATAATAACAATTATTAGTTTTTTAATA
Source organism: Pseudotsuga menziesii (assembly GCA_001517045.1). Classification (NCBI taxonomy): domain Eukaryota; kingdom Viridiplantae; phylum Streptophyta; class Pinopsida; order Pinales; family Pinaceae; genus Pseudotsuga; species Pseudotsuga menziesii. Next base: position 305,263 of record LPNX010093341.1, read on the forward strand.
ATAATTATAAATTAATATAATTATTAACATTTCATAATAATAACAATTAATGGTAATTTTGGCATTAATACGACATAAATATGACACAGTGGATTTTTTTCATCAAAATACACGATGCTTAGTTTTATGAGCATCACTCTAAATGAGATCAAGACGATGCACTAGTAAAACAAGATTTGCTTCAGCATCATGACAGTTCATACATAATCAACACAAACTTAATGCTCTATATGCTAAAACAAAAAACAAACAATGCTAAATGGCATTATGTGTTTATCTCTATGGAGATTTCTATTGTAAATGAAAAAAGAGGGGTCCCTCGTTTCAATTTTACTTCAATTTACCAGGATCGAACTTCTTGGAGCTAAAATGGATTTGTGGGGGCAGTATGTATGAGCAAGGAAGGTATATCTATGGGGTATCATTGAATCAATTGGACTCCAAGTAAGTTTTCTATCATTTGGCTGTATTTTTTTAATGTCCATATTTAAACCAAGATGGGATGTGATTTGCATTTAAACGTCTTTTTCTTCCAATGTAAATGAAACAAAGGGGATCCCTCATTTCCTTTCTACTTCAACTTGTCAAACATAGCTTCTTGAAGCTAAAATATATTCACGAGGCACTTAGTAGGAGTAGGAAAAAGAGATATATGGGGTATCACAAATCTATTGGATTCTAAATAAGTTTTTTTTTAATCATTTTTCCCTATTTGTTTTTTCAAATTTGCAAATTTAAACCAAGATGGGATGGGATTTTCATTTAAACCTCTTCTATTCTTCTTTATCCTCCTCTCCTCCTCTCCTTCCTTTTCATTTCTCCATCTCCCTCTTCCTATCCTTCCTTCCTTTGTTGTTATTTTTCCTCTTTCTTTTATTCCCCTACTTCTACCCCCCTCCCCTCTCTCTTTTCCTCTTTTTCTTCACCCTTGCTCTTTTTTTTAATCTCCCCCCTTTCTTTCCCTCTTCCTCTTTTTCTTATCCCCTCCTTCCTCCCCCTATTCCTTTTCCCATTTGTCTAGTCCCTTACCCCCTCTTTCTTTTCTCTTCCTCTCTCACTCTACATCTACTAAGGTAAGATAGTTGTCTGACACTATTTCATGATAAAGATACATCATCACGAGTCATTCTCCAATCCATTCATGTGAAACCATGATTGGGCCTCATGTGTTGAGGTAGGGAGCCTAAGTTGAACTCAGGAACTTAGAGTAAAATTCTTGGGTTGGACTCAAGAATGACTAAGCCTTCAATGTAAAAGGTTATTCCGCATGTGTTGAGGTGAATGCTTGATATATCAAAGTGAGGATGTTGTAAATTTTTGTTGTGCAAGGAACAACACTTGTGTGTCAAGTTAGATTCTCATGTGGACCTCCAATTATAGTAGTTACCCATGGGGTGGACCTCCATTTATAGAGCTAAATGATTTGCATGTTGAAGCATTAATGGTGTGTGATGTATTACCAACCATGGACATTCGATATGGATAAAGATATTAAGTCTCCTCTAGAGACTAGACACCTCTAGAGTGAATCACTTTAGCATATGACCACTTGGTTTGAGAGTAATATAATATGATCACAACATTAAACATAAATTCTTAGTATAATTTGATATGATAGATAAATTAAAGTTACTACATATTGACAATGTAGTAAAAGATAAGAGATAAAGATAAATGCATAGATAACAAGAGAATTCAAAATTGCTCATGAGAAGACTTTAGTTGATTAAATTGAACTCTAAAGTGAACTCCAAGATTGACTTTAGTATATGACCACTTGGTCCGATGGTAGATCATGAGCTCGAAAGTGAGTAATCCTTGCATGATCATGACATTCAACCATATGAATATTCCAATGCAATGACAATGGTTCAATACTTGTAATTCCGATGGTAGATCCTGGAAGAGAAGAGGACAAAGATGGATCCATCCAGAAAGAAGGGAAACCTTTTTGGTTATAACGAATCATCCAAATCCTATAGAATATAGGTACCATGTAAAAGTCACATTAAAGTTAGTAGAGATGTGACATTCCATGAAGAGGTCACATTCAAGTGATCAAAAGAACTTCAATGTGATACATACATGGAGGATCATGAGACTCCCATGATGGAGGACCAAAATTTTGGTTCTCACCATTTAAATGTTGAGAGGGAGAATCCATAATAGTTATCAAATTCGCTAGCTCTTGAAAAACCAGTAGAACTAGTTGATGAACCTTCTACTAAGAGGAGATCTGCATGGTGCTCATATGTAGAAGGAAGCATATTACAATATTCAAGAATCTAGGCATGATTTTTGGGATTATAGGTGTGGCAGAAACCAAATGATATTTTTCCCATTCAAGGAAAATACATAGCAGAGATCTTGAAGAGATTTGGGACGATGGGCTATAAGTTTATGGCCACACATATGATGACAAATCTAAAGTTGATTCTTCTTCAGATTTGGAGGATCTCACAAATAGTTGAGTTGAGCCTAGATGTACTTAGTTAGAATCCGAACGATTTTATTCTTTGCAGTTAATACCTAGACATGTACATCAAATCATGTGTTGAGGTACCTGCATGGCACGTTTGGATATAGAAATAGTGCAACTCCAGTACATATCCACAAATGAGAATTTTTCTGATATACTTACTAAGCATTTGTCTAAAGTAAAGTTTAGTACTTCTAGGACAAGATTGGTGTAGTATAGAATAAATCCTCTAGTTAAGAGGGAGTATTGATGTTTCTCCATAGGCAATAGTAGATATATAAAATCCCCACTAGTTATTCATGCGGGACATGACTTCAGGATTTCTCCCCACCGGTAAGCCATGTAGTGGTACATGGTTCAGACACTAGTTAGCCATACAATAGTATATTGCTTAGGTTATCCATGTAATGGTATATGGCTTAGATTAGTTATGTAGTGGTACATGGCTCAATTAATCCAAGCAAAAAATAATCCACTCAATTAAACATAGCTCAGGCTGGTCATGCAGGAATACTTGACTCATAATTAGTTAAGGTACATGACTTAGCCAGGGGTTGTCGTAGCTCTTACAGAGTTCACACGTTAATGAGAAAAGTTATGGTTAATACTGTTGGGGAGCAGCCGAAAACCATAAGTAGACCTCGAATACTTTTTAACAGTCTCAAAGACTATTAGATACTCGAGTGAGTTATAGTCATATTTTTCGGGGAATAATAAAACTCGTGGAGAGGTCAGATAGCCATATAGTTGGATGGTGAGGATTGTAGTGCATGGGAAGGAGTCCCGTGTATACAAACTAAAGAAAGACTTGTATGGGATTAAGCGATCCTCTAGGGCTTGGTATTCAAGAGTTGAAAACTATCTTTAGAGACTAGATGTCTCTAAGAGAGAAGTTGATCCAAACATGTACTTCAAGATTGTGAAGAATCAATCATTGATAGATCCATATAGAGTGCACATGTTCATGATAAAATTTATAGTCAAGACTATTGGGGATAATTTTAAAACCATCAATAGACCTCGAATACTAGTTAACGGTCTTAGATACTATTAGATACTTGAGCGAGTTATAGTGAGAACTGTCAAGGAATAATCAACCTCTCGGAGAGGTCAAATAACCATGTAGTTGGCTATTGGGGCTTGTAGTGCATGGGAAGGAGTCCCATGTATGCAAACTAAAGAAATCCTTGTATGGGATTAAGCAAGCCTCTAGTGCTTGGTATTCAAGAGTTTACAACTATCTTTAGAGAGTAGGTGTCTCTAAGAGCGAAGTTGATCCAAACATGTACTTCAAGATTCTGAAGAACCAACCATTGATATTGGTTCTCTATTTTTATGTTTGGTTCCTCATTGGAAATGAACAACAGATAGTTTGATGCAAGAGGGAGCTCACTTTGACCTTGAATACTTTAGTCTTATGCACTACTTTCTTGAAGTTTGGAAAAGGAAAGATAATATTTTCTTTTTGCTACGAAAGAACACAATTTATGTGTTGTGAAGGTTGGGTATGATGGATTGTAAAATCCATGACTTCTTCAATAGTTTTTAGTTTGAATAAAATACAGTAAGTCATATTATGGATCGGATCCAGTAGATGCTACCAAGTATAGATAACTCATTGGTCCTATAATGTACTTGATACACAGTAGACTTGTTATATGTTATGTTGTAAGTCAGATCATGTCTAGGATTAGACATTAAGCATGTGGCTATGTACCTTTGAGATACTATTGCTTATGGAATCAAATATGCCTCCAGTGGCAAGGAAGATATACTTGGTTATTCCAACTCCATTTAGGATGACAATATTGCACTAGTACTACAAAAGCAAAGTGCATTGTGGCTAGTACTACAGAAGCAAAGTGTATTGCAGTTAGTACTATAGAAGCAAAGTATATTGCGGCTAGTACGACTTGTTGAGAAGCAATGTGGCTTGAGAATATACTTGCTAGGTTAAAGGATTGAGTCTACAGTCATTTGTTGTGACAATCAAAAGTTGCATCAAGATTTATGAAAACCCTGTGTTTCATGATAAGTTGAAACACATTGAAATGAAGTATCACTTCATCAAAGCATGGTATAGAAAGGTATGGTGAAACCTCGGTACATTGCTACTAATGAACAAATTGCAAATGTGTTAACAAATCCTTTGTCAGTGAAGAATTATGATTCCTTTAAGACAAGCTCAACATGTCAAAGAATGCCTCCCTCATTGAGAGGGAGTGTTAAATATACAACATGATTAGTCAGTCTCTAAGCCAATCTTGTGTAGCCAGGATTGGGCCTCATGTGTTGAGGTAGGGATCCTGACTTAGATTCAATAAATTGGAGTAAAATTATTGGGTTGGACTCAAGAATGACTAAGCTTTCAGTGTAAAAGGTTAGTCCTCAAGTGTTGAGGTGAATGCTTTGATATATCAAAGTGATGATGTTGTAAAGTCTTGTTGGACAAGGCTAAGGACTTGTGTGTCAAGTTAGATTCTCATGTGGACCTCTAGTTATAGTAGGTACACATGGGGTGGACCTCCAATTATAGTAGGTCACACATGGGGTGGAGCTCCAGTTATAGAAGTAAATGTTTGCATGTTGAAGCATTAATGTTGTGTGGTGTATTACTAACCATGGTCATTCAAGATGGATAAAGCTATTAAGTCTCTAGAGACTAGCCACCTCTAGAGTGAATTACTTTAGCATATGATCACTTGATCTGAGAGTAGTATAATATGATCACAACACTAGATAAATCTTCTTAGTATAACCTAATATGATAGATAAATTAAAGTTAGCAAGTATTGACCATGCAGTAAAAGATAAGAGATAAAGATAAATGCATAGAGAAAAAGATAATTCGAAATTGCTCATGAGAAGATTTCAATTGATTAAAATGAACTCAAGTTTTTAGGCTTTAGTTAAAGCTACAATGTATGCCTCAGTGAAATATTGTTAAGCTTCAGTTAAAGCAACAATGTATGCATCAAAGAACTCATAGTGGTCACTTCAAGTAAAACAATCGGCATGATTTCAATTAATAAGAGTTAACTAATTGTTAATAAAGAAGGAATAGTTAACTAAAGTGTTTTTCATTAATAACACTTTATTTAAACTAAAAGATGACACTTAAAGTTAAAATACCACACTTAAGTTACGACACTTGAGTTACAAGTATTGCATGATGACACTTAAGTAAGCAAGTAAACTAAGAGATCCTACATCCAGATAGGAGGCAATTTCACTCTAAAGACAGTTGAGCATTACTTAATGTCAAAGAAGAAAGGAATAGTGTATTATGTATGCATGATTGCTAAACTCGACGTGCAGAGCAAGTATCCAAGGAAAGCATTCACTATAGTTTGCATGGGAGCATAATTCCCATGTATTGATTCGCTACTTCTTGCATGGCACTGGTTTTCGCAAGTTATAAATGTGTTGGACACATTACAAAGTTCATCCAATTGATATCTCATCTCTATTGCTCTGTATCTACACATGAGGTGTCTGTTCTCTCGTATCTTGCACCTTGGGTACCGAAAGCAATATGTTATTGTAAAAGACATTCTTTGCTATCTATCATAATTATACTTTGAATATTTGTTGGGGTTTTTCACCCTCATTATTTTGTGGGTTTTCCTCACGGTACATCATGTGTTATGGTTGAATGCTCACATGAATGTTTCATTGATTTCAAGTATTCAATATTTATGCACTTAAAGAATTAAAGATCAAATCTCAACATATTTGCACAAAATTCAACATTGCCAACATAATGATTTCAATTATGTTGATATGTCGACGTTTATTTTTCAATATCCAAACTTTTTGTCCAAAAGGATTCATAGAGTATTACACTTGGAAAATAATCAATTTTTGATGATTTAAAATTTTATAAAAAAAAATAATAGTAAATTATTTCATTGACAAAAAAATAAATCTATATTTAACTATTTAAAAAAAAACATATACCAAGTGTAATTTAAAATGTGAGAAAGCCCAAGTGACCTCGATATATTTCAATCCCTAGTTATTTGAAGGTCATGATATGAATCATTTGGTTTCATTCACCCTTTAGCAGGGTAATTTTTAGGGGCAAAATTTCGCCAATTATCTATTTTTGGTTTTTTTTTTCAAAAAATAAATTCGCTATTTGGTCATTTTTAGTGTCTAATATCGCATATATTTACATAAAATATGTTTTTTTATCATAATAATCGCCAAAATTTACACATTTCAGGGTTAATTTTATGTTTTATATTTAATATTCACTTACCTATATATAAACATGTTTTTTCAATCCAAAACAATCGCCTAGAATACTATACTTAAGTATAATATTAAAATCCTTAAAAAATACCACGCGGGCCTTTATCGATTAAGTAATGTTTAAGTGTGTCCATTCTTCTCTTTATATACCCCAAATTAGTTAAGAATTCACGTTCTATGAATTATTACCTACTTTACATGTTAATTTCCTCTACTAAACACCTTTATTATTTCCAAACTTTTTAAATAACCTTTAGTCGACTTGTTCAGAAGATGTAACCCCTCTTCCGTCTCTTGGTATGTTCTCTAGCTTATCGATTCATTCCTTGATCGAATCAAGGTTTGTTTGTTGATACTTGTTTTCTGCCATGATTGCCTCCAACCGAGCTCAAATTATTTTCTTGAACTCTACTATGCTAGGCCTGGGAGTGCTCTTATGTTGTCCCTCTTGGAGCGAGTGAGCCTAACCTCTTATTCTTCCTTTACCTTCAATTTTCCTTTAATTTTAGTTGTGGAAGTAGCATGCTTGGTGTTCATCGAGCTAGCTAAATTTTACCTGTAAATGTGTTTCCTACTATGACCGAAAACAACCCCCTTGAATGTCTAATTCCTCATACTGAAAATCCTATTTGAATACCCTCTGCAAAGAATGATGCCAAAGTGGTTTCTTTCTGGTTGGCTAAAATCCACAAAGTTTTCAATGTACCTAGAAAATGCGTGATCTAGAGGTTGGGGTAGAATCAACATTCCACCTCCTAAATGGGGTGAGAATTTGCTTGGTCTCCAAGACAAAGAATAAGCAAAGCCCACAAAACTAGAACAATTAAGTGTAGCTACAGGGAATTGCTAATGTGGGCCAACCCTTTGTTGAAAAAATTGAATTCGATTTGGCTCTTCATCCTACTATCATTGCATGCATGTTGGCTTTATTCCATCAAATTATTGTTGAGTAGAGGAAAACAAGCTTCATGAGTGTCCTGCACAAGATCCCCTTTAAGTTGGCAGTATCTTATCGTAGATTTACCAGAATGCAAGATGATGGTAATTTGAGCCTTCTCGGTAGCTACCACATCCTCCCATGTACTAGTATTAAACCTCAAGACAAGACACATGCTATCTATGATCCTCCTCCTCTATGTTGTGCCTACTAGGACACTTGTCATATCATGAATGTACCCCCGCACCCCATCTAGGTGCTCATTAAGTTAACATTAGAAGAGTTTGTTGTTTATGTTTTTTGCAAGTGCTCTCTTTAAACCTAAAAGAAGCATGGCAACCAACTCAAAGGCATTACAATTGCACTAAAGGGGTTGGACATCACAAATGACCTTTAAGAGATGACATGATGATTATAGACACTTTTGTTTGACTAAGTTGCTAAGTCTTAGGGTACTATTATGTCAAATTAGCCCAAAAATTGCATCTAGCTTCAACCACTTATTTGAGTATATTGAGAAATCAAACTTTGTCAAGTGACCATATATTCCACCAACTTCACCATTGGCTCATAACCCCATTATTGTTTTTGTCATGAAACTTTGTTGATTGACCATGCATGCCACCAACTTCGCCATTGAATCATAACCCCATTGTTGATATTGTAATGAAACCATATCGCCATTGCCATGAGTTTGTTATTTTATTGTAATATTGTCAATTAATATGGAATATGTTGTACATATTATTGTATGAGACTTACTTATTTGTGGGACAAAGGACCCCATCCACATAACGATTTGACATCTTTGAAGGTGTACATACTCTACCCCTTTCTTTGAACATGTAACTTTTAAAAAAGAAATAGACTTTCTTAACCATTAAAACCACTTAAACTATACAAATCTCAATAAATAAAAATGAAATCTTGTTTTTAAAATAATATATTTTAATAATAATGTATGACATTTATAAGTAGGGAGATATCCTTTGAAATCATTTTCTCTGATATCCTTTAGCATTAATTTTCCACTACATTTTTTTCGATATGGTTTTTTTCCATTCAAATATTGGTCTCTTTTGGCTAGCAATGTTAGTTTGAGTTAATGTAGTGTGTATATGTGATCACTAGTCATTTGTTGATGGGCTCATTGTTTTGGGACTTGTATATATCTTTATTTTGGAGATATTTTATTAGCTCTAAATTTTAAAAAAAATCTTCTCTTTTTATATAGTAGTAAGAAAATGTTTTATATTTTTTAATGTTTTTTTATTCTTCCTTTATTTATATAAGAGTAAAAAAATGTTTTTTTTCCAATGAAAATGTAAGGTATACTTTATTTTTACGCCGAAGGCATTTCACAATGGAGACGCAGTCTCAAAAGATTCCACATCTGCCTCGTCAGTAACTTTTTGACACGTGTCGCGTTGGCTTAGCAAATGGCGACTGAATAGGTGTTGTGTCTCACGTCATTTACCCCTCTCTGGTCAATTTTGTTTTTTTATTTACTACACTTCAGTTGGGTCCCTGATTCTGCAATCTCGATTCCGGAACTTATGCCTCGTAGAACGCAAGTGTCCTCTGTGTTATGGCCGGTGTTGTGTGTGAATGGATTGATGGACTTGATGGCTTGATTTCTAGTTGCATATCTTTCTTCCCACTTGTTGTTTTGCGTGTTTTTCTTACAGGTGGCTTGCGTGTTTTCACTAGACTTCTATCTGTTTCCCTAAATGACCGGTCATGCCATAATTTTTTTGTACAGGGTTTCACTGTCCTTCACTGCAAATCATTTCTCTCATTTAGACACAGCCCTTGCCAAGATTTTATGCCTAGGATTTTGCGAAAGTTTCAGTGTAACAGTTTTTGTGGGTTTAGGCTAAGATTTTCTCGAGGGATTTTGTGGCTTTAGGCTCTCAATTTGTGGGGTCAATTTGTTCATGGTTTCATTTCACTGTTGCTTCAGTCGATGGAATACACTTTTCCCATGTCCCTTCATCCACATTAATGGTTCATCAATGCATTGTTGCTCCATTAATGCAAGAAAGCTTATCATGTGATTTAGACATGGGACTATATCTTCATTTTGGCCCACATTATGACGATATACAAGATATTGCTACAATACTCGATTTATGACATTTGTTGTTGCACTGCCTTTACTTTGCACATATAAACAAGCCTTCACCTAACCACTATTTTGTTATTCTTTTCCTTTGCTTTGATTGTATTCATTTTGTTACGCTTCATTTACACTAGAGAGTTTCCCAAGAGAGGTTTTCGCACCTTCTTAAAATTGTAGGTATTCCTTCAGTCTGCTTAAATGTTTTGAATATTCATTGTGGTAAAAAAAAAATTGCCTCATATTTGAGTTTACAAACAGTTTATGTTATTGTCTTTAAATTTCCACAAATCTATTTAACTCATGGTATATATGTATATGTCTGCATAGGTGTTTTAAATGTCAATAAAATGAAAGGTATCCCTTTTTAGGCTAAATGAACATGTTTCTTATGGGATGGTGAAACATCCTTGCTCTGTTTTAATTAACTGTGACTCCTCCTCTATTGCAAAAGGACAGTGACTTGAATTGGTTATGTGGATTCATAATGTTGTAATACTCTATGTCAATAAAATGATAGGTATCGGTTTTTAGGCTAAATAAAGATGTTGCTTATGGGCTGGTGAAATGCCCTTGCTCTGTTTTAATTGACTGTGACTCCTGCTCTGTTGTAAAAGGACTGTGACTTGTATTGGTTATGTGGCTTCATAATGTTGTAATACTCATGCTATGTCAATAAATTGATAGGTATCAGTTTTTAGGCATCCTGCTTTGTTGCAAAAGGACTATGACTTGTATTGGTTATGTGGCTTCATAATGTTGTAATACTCATGATATGCCAATAAAATGATAGGTATCAGTTTTTAGGCTAAATGAAGATGTTTCTTATGGGATGGTGAAACACCCTTGCTCTGTTTTAATTGACTGTGACTCCTGCTCTGTTGCAAAAGGACTGTGACTTGTATTGGTTATGTGGCTTCATAATGTTGTAATACTCATGCTATGTCAATAACATGATATGTATCAATTTTTAGGCTAAATTAAAATGTTGGTGTAATACTCATGCTATGTCAATAAAATTATAGGTATCAGTTTTTATGATCCACTTCTTTTAGGTAAGGAACTCAGCCTAAAGTTGCAAGGCCGCTATAATGAGTTACCTTGGGAGATTGGAAATTACATTTTAATAACACTTTTCTAGGTACTACTGACCTGACTTACAACTGAGGTTTTACCTCAAGACATTAATGACTAAATACTTCTCGATTTTTGAATTCCAACTTCATAACTTCTGCCTTCCGGATTCAGGAATCGAAAATCCAACTTTCCTTAGAGTTTTCAGCTATCTTTTCGCTTTCTGACATCTGACTTCCCAAATTCCTCTTTCCTATTTCGGGAATCAGAAATCCAACTTTCCTTAGATTTTTCAACCATATTTCCTCTTTCTGACTTGCGACTTCCCGAATTTTGCTTTCCGGTTTCAAGAATCGGAAATCCAACTTTCCTTAGAACTTTCACCTATCTTTCCGCTTTTCGACTTTTGAGTTCCCAACTAAATGAAGATGTTGTTTATGGGATGGTGAAACATCCTTGATGTTTTTCATAATGTGTAATACTCATGCTATGTCAATAAAATGATAGGTATCAGTTTTTAGGCTAAATGAAGATGTTGCTTATGGGATAGTGAAACACCCTTGCTCTGCTTTAATTGATTGTGACTCCTGCTCTGTTGCAAAAGGACTATGACTTGTATTGGTTATGTGGATTCGTCATGTTATTGGTTATGTGGATTCGTCATGTTCTAATACTCATGCTATGTCAATAAAATTATAGGTATCAATTTTTAGGCTAAATGAAAATGTTGGTGTAATTCTCATGCTATGTCAATAAAATGATAGCTATCAGTTTTTATGATCCACTTGTTTTAGGTAAAGAACTGAGCCTAAAGTTGTAAGGTCACTATAATGAGTTACCTTGGGAAATTGGAACTTACATTTTTATAATACTTTTGTGGGTACTACTGACCTGACTTACAACTAAGGTTTTACCTCAAGACATTCATGACTAAATACTTCCCGATTTCCAACTTTCGCCTTCTGGATTGGGGAATCGAAAATCCAACTTTCCTTAGAGTTTTCAGCTATCTTTCCGCTTACCGACATTCGACTTCCCAATTTCCACTTTTCAATTTCAGGAATCAAAAATCCAACTTTCCTTAGAGTTTTCAGCTATATTTTCGCTTTCTGACTTGCAACATCCCAAATCCTACTTTTCGATTTCAAGAATCAGAATTCAAACTTTACTTAGAACTTTCACCTATCTTTCCTCTTTTCGACTTTCAAGTTCCCGATTTTTGTTTCTAATTTTGGCAATCAGAAATCCAACTTTCCTTAGAACATTCAGGTATGTTTCTGCTTTCCGACTTCTGACTTCCCGAATTTCCCTTTCCAATTTCGTGAATCAAAAATCCAACTTTCCTTAGAATTTTCAGCTATCTTTCCACTTTCCGAATTTCGAGTTCCCTACTTTCACTCTCCTATTTTGGGAATAAAAAATACAACTTTCCTTAGAAATTTCAAGTATCTTTCTGCTTTCCTACTTCCGAATTCCTGACTTCTGATTTTCGATTTGGGGTATTGAAAATACAACTTTCCTTAGAACTTTCAACTATCTTTCCAATTTCTGACTTCTCGAAGGTGAATAATTGAACTTCTATTTCACTAATAATAAAGCTTACAAAGGTAAACTTGTAGAAATGTGAGGCTGACAAGTCTGAAGTGTGAATGACAGAAAAGAGGGCTTCAACAGGAAAAATGTTTACCTTTAGCACTCTTGTCAAAGTCATTCTATGTATTTCCTTTAAATTCATGTAATAGCTGTCAATTGTCCTTGTATTTTGTTTTTTTAGTCTTTTGATCAGATTGGAGAATTATTTTTCCAAGGGTGGAGAAACTTTCTAACTAACGAGTGAATTTCAAGAGTCGAATTGGTGCAAGTTTCAGTTGCGTGCTTTAATCTCAACTTTTGGTTGTCTTTTCATTTTCAGACTTCCGCCCAAGAAAACACAAACAAAATATATTAAAACCTTGGCCAAGAAGGCTTATGTTGTTCTTCCAACTATTTTATGACATATAAAATATCTTCTGTAAGGCATGGTTCTATGTTTGTCACAATCCACATTTAATATTTATAACAGATAATGCCCTGTTTCATTCCACAGGAAAAAATAACCATCACGTTATGGAGACTATGCTAACTGAAGATTCTATTTCACTTTTGCTACATGGTGCTATCAACCTTTTCCCGTTGGTACAGGTCTCCTCATTAAACCAAGTGAACTCACTCAACTCATCATCTATTAGGTTATGAATTTCTATCTCGAATGACCTTCACAAGCATGAGCTATTGCTTCCGATTATATATAGTAGTCTTGTATAAAATGGACAACTTAAAGAAGGAGCTATAATTAAAGTTACCCAATGTACATGCAACATTGTACATAATGTAACATACGTTTCATTTCCTCATTCTTTTTTTCTCACTTAATCAATTTTACAATGTTCATGCATCCAATGTTTTTCTCTCCCATTTAACTCTAACATACTTCTTCTCACATGACTATCACATTTCTTGCACTCGAAGTTGTCACAGTGGATGCAACAATTATTGAAGATCTTGCACCTTACCACTTACATGTAGCTTCTCCATTGTAGAGTAGTTCCTCTGTTGTAGTGAACCCTAGCTCAATAAATGAAAACCCTGCCTTGCCTGCATCGACTATACCATTCACATCACTCTCCTCCTCTAGTAAAGTTTGGAACATTCAAGATCGAGTTATTTCCAAGAGAAACATACATGAATATGGAAACCAACGAGGTTCTGTAAAAGTCTTTAGATTTGACCTTGTTAATGCTTCACACAATTAAATACATATATATGCATTCAATGAATTGGCACTCTCTTTGTATGACCAAATACAAATAGGAATAGTGTACATAGTATCAAATGGCATGGTGAAAGCATCCAATCCAATTTTCAACCATATGAAATGCCATTATGAGATTTTCCTAGGTTCCTCCTATACCATCCAACCATGCTTAGATGAACACCCCTTAATACCTTTATATTTCTTTGACTTTAAAACTATTCATGAGATTCAAACTATACATGTCCATGCCATGGTTGACCTTGTTGGACTTGTCATTTCAGTACCTATATCCATGATACGAAACAGGATGGTGTTGAGACTATTAAGCACACCATTGGTCTGCATGACATGTCAGGATATAGTATTGACATAAAACTTTGGGGAGAGCATTTCTGAATTGAAGGAGCCCAGCTTGGCAACCTTCGTGTTTTACCTACTCCTCCAGCTGTAGCAATCAAAGGCGATTGTGTTACATATTTTAATGGAAAAACTGTTGGAACTATCTCCAACACTACTATTTTAATAAACCCAAAGATTGAAGAAACTTCAGTTCTCCAGAAATGGTTTGATGACAATGGATTTCGTTCAGCATCGTCATCTTTGAGCTGAAAATTCAATGTCTCTCATTCTGGTTCTCATAAAATCATTACCATCAATGAGCTACAAACTCTTCAACCATCTAAAAAACCTGGTTGGTACTCTCTTGTAGAAACCATCACAAATGTAAACATGGATGACTTTCTTTTCCTTGCATGCCCTCTTTTTGTTGATGGTATACAGTGCATGAAAAATATTTCCCACAAAGTTGGAGACATTTGGCATTGTGGTCAATGTGATGGGAAGTTTCTTGAATGTGACTACCGATACATACTAAAGGTTGACTTGGAAGATGTCACTAGATACCTTCATGGTGTCATGGCTTTTGATGATGCTACAAACCAACTCATGGGAATTTCTGCAAAAGACCTATGTCTTCTCTCAATTGAATCAACATCAATTGTTGAGATAGTCTAGAGGATCTGCAACAAACAATTACTTCTTACTCTTTTAGTTAGAACAGAGACCTTCTGCGAAATTGCACACCTAAAAGTTGTAATTGTCATGGTTGAAAACACATAATCGGCAATTTTAGATGTACATTTAAATATATAATTTTTTTTACCTGATACTTAAGCATTCTTTATTTTGTATAATGAATGCTTTCAATTCTGAATTTTGAGTCCTTATTTCATAGTTCAACATACCAGGGTATTTTTTGTAACTCCCTTATAGCACTTCTATTTTGCAGTCCCATAATTCAAGTGTACAAGCTATCACTTAACCTTTTTTACCTAAATTGTTGATGTAACCTATATGGTAACTTTTGAATAATTTGCTATTATGTTTATTTATAAAAATAAAAAACTTTGTTCTCATACTACAATTTGTTCTTCTATAGATAATGAGTTGAGTGAGTTCACTTGGTTTATCTATAGATGATGAGTTGAAAATTCTAAGGAAAGTTGGATTTCTGATTCCCAAAATTAGAAAGCGGATTTCGGGAAATCAAAAGTTGAAAAGCTGAAAGATACCTGAAATTTCTAAGGAAAGTTGGATTTTCGATCCCTGAAATCGGAAGCAGAAGTCGAGAACTCAAAATTCGAAAATCAGAAAGATAACTGAAATTTATAAGGAAAGTTGGATTTTCGATTCCCGAAATCGGAAAGCAGAATTCGGGAAGTCGCAAGTCGAAAACTAGAAAGATAGCTGGAATTTGTAAGGAAAGTTGGATTTCGGAATCCCCAAATTAGAAAGATGAATTCAGGAAGTCGGATGCCGAAAAGCGGAAAGATGGTTGAAAACTCTAAGGAAAGTTGGATTTTCGATTCCTGCATCCGAAAGGCGGAAGTCGAGAACTCAAAAGTCAAAAATCAAGAAGTATTTAGTCATGCATGTCTTGAGGTAAAACCTCATTTGTAATTCGGATCAGTAGTAACCACAAAAGTATTATTAAAATGTAATTTCCAGTCTCCCAAGGTAACTCATTATAGTTCCCTTACAGCTTTACTCTGTAATTTCCAGTCTCCCAAGGTAACTCATTATGGTGAAACACCCTTGCTCTGTTTTAATTGACTCTGACTCCTACTCTATTGCAAAAGGATAGTGACTTGTATTGGTTATGTGGATTCATAATCTTGTAATACTCATCATGTGTCAATAAAATGATAGCTATCAATTTTTAGAATAAATGAAGATGTTGCTTATGGGATGATGAAACACCCTTGCTCTGTTTTAATTGACTATGACTCCTGCTCTGTTGCAAAAGGACTATGACTTGTATTGGTTATGTGACTTCATAATGTTGTAATAATCTTGCTATGTCACTTCTATATTGTTGCTTTCTTATAATTATCAATCTAGGACTTGAAAAAAATAGTTACTCCATAAATATTATTTTCAAATACATTCTTAGTTCCCAATATGCAATCACTTAACATTTGCTTTATATCTTCTACTTTATATCCATATACTTTACAGTTAATACATATAGAAAATGGGTCGCTTCCAGCAATCAAAGCTTCTAAGTCTTTAACAAGTTTACGGTTTTATTGTAGGCATTATGTCGACTCATGACAATGAACAAGACAATGCACGAAGAAGAGTTGTATATGCATAGAACATAGATAAAAACAACAAGAAACAACGTCTTCTTTACAGATCTACTTGTCTACCTGTGGACATGTCTTCTTCAATTCCTCTTGCCCAACCTTCCGACAGACCTTCACTTCCATCCCCTATGCTAAATCCATTTAACACCCACCTCGATGATGCACATCAACGATTTCGTAAAAAAATGGACCAATTGGCTGAAATGCATGTCTGCTCAATTTGCAAAGAATGTTACCCTAGTATTGTAATGAAAAAGTTCCATGGTGCATTCACTTGCTCTCGTTGTATTCTAGAATGAAAAGGCCATTGCTTTTCATTAGAAAACAATATGGACCTGGGCATCCAACCACTTGTTCTTGCAGTACTTACACAAGTTGAAGAAATGCTCATTAGTCGTGCTAACCCAATCTTACAAGTCACACATAATCATGGTGGTCAATATAAATATTCTGGCCATACTATCTGCCTCCCCCAAGACATTTCGAATATTGCCACATACCTACCCCAGTTAATATCAAAACTTGACATCCTTGTTGTTTGCAAATGCAACTCTACAAACAATCCGTATGAATTGTTTGTTAGTCGAACACGTGTTCTTGCTTCCCTTCAATACAAAATGGCAAACGACCCTTACTACAAAGATGTACAAGTCAACCCAATTGCATTAGCTTCTTTGCTTCTTATTTCAGCAGACATTTCACCTTTGATTATGCAAGTCAATGGTAATGATACATTATCTAATCAGTCAAGATTGTCCTATACAGTTCAACCACCAAATTCATTTGAACCCTATGAATTAGAATCCTCCTCGTTTATTTCAACACACTAATGCTAGAAATGAGCTTGAAGAAATTAGACAGTTGTTAAACATACCAAATATTGCACTACCACCTTCCATTTATTGGCCCCCTATAGGCATCTCCCCTATCAATAAGTACAACACAGAAGGCCTTCTTTCCATGGCTTTTCCAACCTTGTTTCCCACAGGTGGAACAATGCTTAAACAACCACGCATTCATCAAGTAGATATGCATGAATATGCAATTCACCTGATTCACTATCATCACAACAGATTTGACCAACATCCTTGCTTCTGGTACTACATTTACAATCTAATTATGTGACAACGGAGTAATGCTACTGCCTCTATTTTTGTCAAAATTAATCTTTAAGATACACTACCTCCCTCAATACTTGAGCTTGTCAACAAATTGCAAGACATGCCTAATAAAAAAATTGGTGAGCGGGTCGCAAGGTTTGGGTCTTCATTACGTGGAACATGCTCGTATTGGAACAAAAGTAGAGTTGAACTCACAAATATGATCAATCAACAAGGTACACCAACGTTCTTCTTTACCCTTAGTGCAACTGACAAAAAATGGCCAGATTTGCATGCTCTAATGCATGTTCGACGTCCTACCAGTTTACATCACAATACATGCAAAATAGATTCAAAACATTCCTTCAAGAGGTGCTTCAAAAAGGTTTTCATATGACTGATTCTTGGTGCAGGTATTCTACCATTCCTTCCTTCTTATTCCTCTCTTCATCTTTCTCACTTTATACAATTCATTTCTAATATATTGCTTCTCCTCCCATGTAGGTATGAATGTAAGCATAGAGGATCCACACACATTCATGGTTTTATTTGGTTGGTAGATGCACCAAATATGGACACCTTAGATTGGGAAGATGTTCTTGCAGTTGAAGCTGCAAAAAAAAATTTGACACATATGTTACAACTTGGAATCCTTGTAATTCCCACTTGTCCACATCTGGGTTACACCATTCAAGTCCAAATGATCCATGTAGTCTTGCATCACCATTCATATTTGCATCAAACTACTTAGTTGACTATGAATAACTTGTAAATTTTGTTCAAAGGCACACCAAATGTTCAGAATCTACTTGCCTTCTCAAAAAAGGAACATTTGTTCAATGTCACTATAGTTTTTCGTATGACCTACAAGCTACTTCTCCATTATTCATTGATCCAAATGGACGTAAAACCTACAATCCTGCAAGAAATGATTCCCTTCTAAATATTCACAACCCTACCATGCTTTCAATATGGAGGGCTAATGTTGATTATCAACCTATTCTTTCTAGACATGATGTCCTCAAATAAATTTCAAAGTATGCATCAAAAGTAGAGAAAAAATAAAAAAACCTACCATACAATTTTCTATCGCCTTGCACATGCATCACCAAGTGATGGCCCCATTCTTCAGTCAATCAAACAAATCCTTGCACAAACAGTTGCAGAACGAGACATTAGTGCACAAGAGAAGTGTCACATGTTCCAAAAACTCACGCGTGTGATTTGTAGCCATCACTTTGTTTCCCTATATGTGAGCCAAAGTGTCTTCCACCATGTTTGTAATGACACTAATAACACCCCTCCAACCCCCCCGCCCACCCCCCCTTCATATTTGCATACATGCAAAGACGCCTTGCTCTTGAACATCTAACCCTACTTGAAGTTGCACATTCTTGGTCTTTCTCACCTAATAGGAAAAAAATCCATTGCAAACAAAACTTTTGTCACAAGATTGTTAGAGTCTACCCACAATTCACTTACATTCCTCCCTTTGATTCTTCACCTTTTGAACCGTTTTGTTGGAGCAAACTTCTTCTATACAAACCTTTTTCATTCCATCTGTCAAGATATTGAAACAACAACTTCGAAAATTATTTATCATTGGCATCACATTAAAGCCACATATGTTGTGTGGCATGTTGAACGTGCATAAGAAGAACCCTCTACACCTCTATCTGATGATTCAAACTCCAATTCTATTACATTTCCCTTTCCCCATAGCATGGATGAATGGGAACTTCTCTCTCAAATGCAACCAGGCAACAACATCCAGATTGATGACCTCGAAATGCTTGGACATCGTGATTTTGGAAAAAATCACAACTGGACACATAACAATATAACCACCCATTTGCATGAGATAACAACATCATTCATTGATCTCAATCACTTGTCCACCCAAGTACATGAAGATACCCCATCGTTGTCCAATTCACTTGATTCCTTGTCTCCCACACAATGCATAGGCTTTCATCTTGTCATTTCCCATTTTAGAAACACTACACCTGCTCAACCACTAAAAATGGTGATTGAAGGTACTGCAGGCATTGGGAAATCTTACCTCATATCTTGCTTGAAATTTGCACTCGAACCTGCATCTGAACAAACTGCCTCCCCACTTCTTCTCCTTGCTCCAACTGGTGCTGTTGCTTTTAACATACATGCATCTACAATACATTCTGCTCTTCAAATACCCATTGGTGAAATGAACCCCCTTGAAGGACAATCCCTTTCAAAACTTCAAGAAGAACTGCGCCATATTCGATATATTCTCATAGATGAAATGAGCTTTATTGGACCAAAAATGTTAACTCAAATTGATACATGCTTACGTTAAGCTTTTCCCTCGCATTGTAAAATCACATTTGGTGGTTGTTCCATAATCCTTCTCGGTGACTTAGGACAATTGCCTCCTGTAAAGGACATCCCCATGTATGCAGGCTCATCCATTGGAACTGCTCTATGGCGTACATTTGATACTTTTATGTGACGCTCGAAACAATTTTTCGACAGCAAGGAAATAGCCCTTATCAAACTCCCTTTCACAAACTCTTGCTAAACCTTCGAAATGAAACACCAACTGTTGAAGACTAGGAACTTCTAATGACAAGAACAACCTCATGCCTTTCACATGTGGAAAATTGTTGATTTCAACAATCTATCAACTTGTATCCCACAAGTATCTCTATTGCATTGCACAACAAACACATGCTAAAACGGTTTAATATTCCAATTACACATTGCTTTACAGAACAAAGGAACAAACATGCCCACCAATCTATTGATGATGAACAATTACCATTAAAGGTCCTTCTTGTTATTAGTCAACATGTCATGTTAACTGCTAATTTATGGGTTCAAGCACGACTTGTTAACGGCTCACTTGGAAAAGGCATCGACATTGTTGTTGATGTAATTGTAACTTTGGAATGTATTCACTTGTATTTCTTATCTATTGTAACCCGATGTTTATTCCGGGATGTACTTGTGTCATGTCATGCCCCGATGCTCCTATCGGGAGGATCTATATTGTAAACAAGTCATGTCAAGTCATTGTGGGTAACCCTCCTATTGTCTAAGGGTTAAAGTCCGTGTAGTTCTGGGGCACTAGGGTTATTAGACTCTCCTAGAGAGGTCGGCCCTAGTAGGGTTTTAGTCATGTCGAGATTAGTATAAATAGAGAACTGGACTCTCTATTTAAGACACATATCACACACACTCAAGTGTAGCGCATAGTTGAGGAAGGAGAAGACACTGGAGCTAGATAGAAATAAGGTTACTGCTGTCAGAAGATCACTTACTATTTTGGGTTTTATTTTACTGCTGATTCTATCTCTGAGGAAGTTGCGGGGTTTTCTCCATTTATGGTTTCCCCGAGGAAAAACATTGTGCTCATTGTCTCTTGTGTTTGATTGTTGTGCTTGTTGTTCTCTTAGTAAAAGATCCTAATGTTATGCTAGCTTAATGTTAAAAATCTAACATGGTATCAGAGCTAACCTGAGAAGAAGACACTATGCAGCTGTGAGAACTAGGGCTTCCTACTTTGTGGATCTCTCTCCACAGATTTTCAGCAAAAGAAGGTTGGAATAACTCTCCTCCCTAGGGCACATCTTTTTGTCGAAGCAGAATCCAATTCTGAGGTTTTTCAGTTTTGGACCCAACACTACTGCCGAAAATTAGGGCTTTTCACAGAAGAGGAATTTTTTAGTGAGCCCAGGCCTGGATTGATCTCCTCCCTAAAATCAAAGTTAGGGATAAAATTCAAAGCAATTGGCTGGACAGAACTCTGGAAAAGCAAAACCCTAATTTGCTCATGAACCAGCTTTGTAGGATTTCAGCTCCAAATCTGGATCCGATATCTTGACCTAGTAAGATCTAAATATTTTGTATTTCCATTTGAGGTTCTCAATTAAGATGTCTCATCATACCAAGCTTGATGAAAAGCTTGAGGGAGCTGATAACTTCCGAGCTTGGAAGTATAGGATCTCCCTGGTCCAAGAAGAAAAAGAGTTGGACTCCTATATCAGTGAGGAGGTTACAGTTCCAGAGGGAGATGAGGCAAAGGCCTTACATAAGAAGAAGTTGGTTATGTAAAAGAGAATCATTGTTGATTCTATCAAGGATCACCTCATCCCACAGGTGTCCTCTCTCAAGACACCTAAAGCTATGTTTGATGCCCTAACCAAACTGTTTGAAGGGAAGAACATCAATCAGAAGATGACTCTAAGGAATCAGTTGAAGAATGTAAAGATCCAGAATGCTGAGACCATCTAGTCTTACTTCACAAGGGTCTCCCGGATCAAAGAACAACTAGAAGCTATAGATGAAGAAGTGGAGAATGCAGAAATTGTAATGACAACACTGAATGGCCTCCCTAGGTCATGGGATTCATGCATCCAAGGAATATGTGCCAGAAAGAAGTTAGTTAAGTTCAGCAGACTATGGGAAGAATGCTCTCAAGAAGAAGCTCTAATAGCAGCTCGAGAGAAGATGGGAAGTGAAGATCAAGCCCTCACAGTTCACTCCGATAAAGGTAGAAGAAACTCTCATCACTCCAAAGGTAAGAACTTTCACCATAAAGATAACATTAGAAAGGACCTATTTATATTGAGATGTTATACATGTGATGAAAGAGGAGACTTTGCAAAAGACTGTCCTAGAAACAAGATTAACTCTCATAAGAAGAAGGGAAACAAGAGAAGACATCATGCTCATGCTACAGAGGATGATGAACCTTCGGAGAAGAAAACCAGATATGAAAGTGAAGATTCTTCCAGTGAAGATGAATATGTTTTGATTTCCGCTCTTACGGGAAACATTACTTATGGAAGCACCGATTGGCTTATAGGCAATGGGGCTTCCAAGCATATGACAGAATTCAAGGAATCCTTTGTGAAACTGTCAGAACATGAATCACCTCACAAGGTGAAGCTAGGAGATGACTACCAATATCCAATAAAAGGTAGTGGGGAATCCTCATATAAACTAGACTCGGGAAAGTCTATGACAATGAAGGAAGTATTGTTTGTGCCAGGACTCCAGAAAAACCTTCTCTCCATATCTGTATTAGATGCAAAAGGAATGAGGGTTGCATTCATAGATGGTCAAGTCATCATGTGGCCAAAAGGAAAGACCATTGATGATGCGGTAGTGATTGGAGAACAAAAAGGAGTTTTGTACAAATTAAAGGACCATCCAGGACAAGCATTGGTCCATGACACAGTAGAGCCAAATGAACTTTGGCATAGAATACTTGCACATATGCATTACAGAGCACTACCTATTGCAAGCAAAGTTGTTGAAGGTCTTCCAGAAATCTAAGCAAAACATGATGGGGTCTGCAAAGGATGTGCGAAAGGAAAGAATACAAAGAAGACATTTCCAAGTAGCGAAAGCAAAGCAAAAGGAATCTTGGAAATCATCCACTCCAATGTATGCGGTCCTATGTCATCAAGCTCACTAAGCGGGTATGCATATTATGTTTCTTTTATTGATGACTTTTCTAGGAATACATGGGTTTACTTCATGAAGAATAAAGACGAAGTATTCAGCAAGTTCAAGGAATTCAAATCCTTGATCAAGAATCACACTGAAAAGAAGATCAAGACCTTTCGATCACACAATGGCGGAGAATTCACTTCAAATGAATTCAAAGAGCTATGCAAAGAATCAGGGATTAAGAGGGATTTTTCCACTCCTTACAATCCACAATAGAACGGGGTTGCAGAAAGGAAGAATAGAACTATCATGTAAGCTGCAAGAGCAATGCTTCATGATCAAGATCTTCCTATGCATCTCTGGGCGGAAGCTGCCAGAACAGCAGTGTATGTATAGAACCGTACTCCACATAGAGTACTCGAGAACAAGACTCCTGAAGAAGTCTTCTCCGGCAAGAGACCAGAAGTTAGCCATCTCAGAATATTCAGATGTCCTGTGTATATACACATTCCAAGAGAGAAGAGAACAAAATTAGATCCTTCAGGTAAGAAGGGTATATTTGTGGGATATTCTGAAAACTCAAAGGCTTACAGAATATACTTCCCAGGATTCAAGAAGATTGATATCAGTAGGGATGTGACATTTGATGAAGACCCAACTTACAACAAATCCAGAAAGAAACCTACTAAAGAATATGAAGAAGCAGAAGCACCCAAGATTCATGATACAACCATGAATGAAGAAGCTCAAGAAGAAGATCAAGAATTTGAAGAACCACAAAGACCTATAGATCCACCTCAGGAAAAGAATCCTCACAACAGGAAACCTACTTGGGTATGAGAAGTTATCCAAGGCGCGAAAATATATGGGGCTCCAAAAGAGAATCACAGAGAAAGAAGAGGACCAGATCCTTCTCCGGGTATGTAGCATTACTATGTGATTTCATTGATAAAGAACCTTCCAATTATGAAGAAGCGGTAGAACGGAAAGAATGAAAGGATGCTATGATCGAAGAGTATCATTCGATCATGAAGAATGATGTTTGGGATGTTGTCCCAAGACCAGAAGGGAAGTCAGTTGTAACTTCCAAATGGATCTACAAGATCACGCATGCTGCAGATGGTAGCATAGAGAAATATAAGACAAGATTTGTTACTCATGGTTTCTCCCAGAAAGAAGGAATAGACTATGAAGAAACCTTTGCACCTATAGCCAGATACACTTCCATCAGATCGGTACTTGCTTTGGCTGCAGTGATGAAATGGAAGATACAACAAATGGATGTCAAGACTGCTTTCTTGAATGGTGTAGTGGAAGAGGAAGTGTATGTGGAGCAACCACTCGGTTTTGAGACACATGACAGAGAGTCTCATGTATGCAGATTGAAGAAAGCCCTGTATGGTTTGAAACAGGCACCCAGGACTTGGTATGGCAGAATTGATAGCTTTCTATCCAATTTAGGCTTTACTAAGAGTAAAGCAGATTCCAACCTTTACTACAAGGTTGAAGATGGCAACCCAGTGATGCTCCTACTGTATGTAGATGATCTGTTTGTAACAGATATGGATGGATTGATTGTTGATACGAAGAGGAAGCTTGCTGTCGAGTTTGCAATGAATGACTTGGGTATGATGCATTATTTTCTAGGCATGGAGGTGTGGCAGAATGCATATGGGATTTCAGTGGGACAAGGGAAATATACAGTAGAGATCTCGAAGAGGTTTGGGATGATGGACTGCAAGGCTATGGCCACACCTATGGCATCGAACCTGAAGCTATTGAGTGATGCTTCATCAGAGACGGTTGATGCTACAATGTATCGTCAGATGATTGGGTCCTTGATATACCTAACAAACACGAGACCAGATATTTTCTTTGCTATGAACACCTTGAGCTAGTTCCTGACAGATCCAAGACATGTTCAATTGATTGCTGCAAAGCATATTCTGAGGTACCTGAGGGGTAAAGTTGATTATGGGCTCAAGTATGAGTCGAATCAAAAGATTAACCTGGAGGGTTATGTCGATTCATATTGGGCAAGCAGTGCCATTGATAGGAAGAGCACTTCAGATTGTTGCTTCAGTATGGGATCCGGTGTGATCTCTTGGTTTAGCAGGAAACAATCCTATGTGGCACTTAGTACAGCTGAAGCAGAGTATGTCGCAGCTTGTTCAGCTAGTTGTGAGGCAGTATGGCTGCAGAAGCTACTATCTCATTTATTTTATCTCCAGTTGGATGCTACTTGTATACATTGTGACAACCAGAGTTACATGAAGTTGTCAGAGAATCCAGTGTTCCATGACAAGTCAAAGCATATTGAGATCAAGTATCACTATATTAGGGATATGGTGCAGAGGGGAGCAGTAAAGCTCTAGTATGTTGCGACGGAGGAACAAATAGTGGATGTGTTGATGAAGCCATTGGCTAGGGTGAAGTTTGAGTACTTCAGGGAGAAGCTTTGTGTTCTCCAAATCAAGGTTTCCTCCAAGGGAAAATGATGAGACCCATAGCCATTCTGACATGGTGAGAGGATTGGTTCCTTCCATGGTCAGATGTAAGGGCTGAGCCATTCTGTCATGGTGAGAGGATTGGTTCCTTCCATGGTCAGATGTAAGGGCTGAGCCATTCTGTCATGGTGAGAGGATTGGTTCCTTCCATGTCAGATATGAGTGCTGAATCTGTAATCCATTCTGACGAGTAGGTCAGATGTAAGGGCTGAGCCATTCTGTCATGGTGAGAGGATTGGTTCCTTCCATGTCAGATATGAGTGTTGAGCCATTTTGATATGACCGTAGGATTGGTTCCTACATGATCAGATATAAGGGATATTGCCATTCTTGGAATGGAGCTGCCTGGTGAGGTACCAAGAATACTTGGTCTAGGACTGAGGGCCATTCTGATATGACTGTAGGATGTGTTCCTACATGATCATATGTAAGCGCATGGCCATTCTAATGTGATTGAGGGATGTGTTCCCACTTGATCAGATATAAGGGTTGTTTCCATTCTTGGAATGGAGCTACTTGGTGAGGTACCAAGAACCCTCAACCTGGGGTTGAGAGCCTTTCCATCAAGGTTGCAGGATGTGTTCCCGCATGGGTGGATGTAAGTGCAAAGCCTTTTCATCATGGTTGCAAGATGTGTTCCCGCATGGGTGAATGTAAGTGCAGAGCCCTTTCATAATGGTTGTAGGATGTGTTCCCGCATGGGTGAATGTAAGTGCAGAGCCCTTCCATCATGGTTGCAGGATGTGTTCCCGCGTGGGTGAATGTAAGTGCAGAGCCCTTCCATCATGGTTGCAGGATGTGTTCCCGCGTGGGTGAATGTAAGTGCAGAGCCCTTCCATCATGGTTGCAGGATGTGTTCCCGCGTGGGTGAATGTAAGTGCAGAGCCCTTCCATCATGGTTGCAGGATGTGTTCCCGTGTGGGTGGATGTAAGTGCAAAGCCCTTTCATCATGGTTGCAGGATGTGTTCCCACATGGGTGAAAGAGCAGAGCCTTTTTAGCATGGTTGTAGGGTGTGTTCCCGCATGGCTAAATGTGAGTGCTAGGCCTTTCTGATGTGATTATAGGATTGGTTCCTACATGATCAAATGTGAGTGTTGGGTGTGCTTTTCTGACGAGTAGGTCAAATGTAAGTGCTAGACGGGCCATTCTGACTTGGTGTCAGATATAAGCAATGAAGAAAGACCTACATGGAGGCTAGGCCTACAACCAGCATGAAAAAGGGCTGGCTCTGTAGAACTTTCTATGACGAGAAGAATCATGAGATAGCACCCGTGATGATGATCCAGCAGTGATGATCTAGATCGAGTGATGATCCAGATCTAGTGATGATGACCAGTGATGATCCAGATCCAATGATGATGACCAATGATGATCCAGATCCAATGATGATCCAGATCCGAAGATGAAGATGACTTGAAGACGAAGATGAATATGAGATTGCACCCACTTGATGACAATTAGGGGGTTTAAACTATTTCTTAATATCATCAGTGCTAAGCTAGAGAATCCAGTTCCATTGTGGAGAAGCATTGTTGATTGCCATAACTCTTTTGTCTAATTTTGTTGCTTCATTGGCAAGAAAGTCAGCCAAATAATTGTTATGACAACAAATGTGCCAGAAGGAGAGATCTATTATGTTGTGACATTTTTTCTCAATCCTATGAAGAATGTGATTTTTAATCTTTTGGGATTGAGAGAAATCATTGCGAAATTGTTGAATTACCAAGAAGGAATCCCCCAAAATCTTGAAATGCGAGATTGATAAGGTTGAAACAAAAAAGAGTTTAGAGCCAACAAACAACACATAATCTCAGCAAAATTATTAGAGATGCATCTGAGACTCAAGAGAATTTGATCACTTCATTTCCTCCATGGTAAAAAAGAATCCCCGCCCTCTCGCACCTGCCACCCCCCTCTATTATAAGAATGTCCTTCTCCAATAGATACCTACCGGATATTTTTCACAAAATTATTAATGAATATATGTCTTTCATATTCTAACATTTGCATGTTTTCAATGTCTTTTGCATTGTTTTTGTGTTTATTGCATGAAGTTACACCTTCCACTATACATTGTTATTTCTTTGGTACTATGTCCCCTAATCGACCTTAAGAATCAAATCACACTCCCCAATGTCATGTTCTCACGCTCACACTTTTCCCCTCATGGTTTTTTTTTCATGCTTACATTTTGTTGCGCCTCCTTATGCCACATTCTCTTTTTGCATATTCTTATAACTTTTCTCAAATTGTTCTCATAATATTTATGCATGTCTTTTTAGATATTGATAAACATTTTTGTTATTTTATGTAAAGTTACAAACCTTACAACAATATTTAGGTGTATGTTTTCTCGTATTCTTTTTATTAATAAACTTTTTAATTTTTTTGTAGGGAGCTATAAACCCTACATCACATTCTCATGATAAATATTAAATTTATCAATTACAAAACTAAATCATATAATTTAAAAATTTTAACATAAATACTTTTCCATATAATCACACCATTTTTGTTGTTGATGTTACTACAAAATGTTGTTACTATCTCTAAACTAGCCATTTACTTATCATAAGGGAGAAATGGGTATGCTCAATAAATTAACACTAGCTTGTCTTGTACAGTTTAACCACCAAATTCATTTGAACACTATGAATTAGAATCCTCCTCGTTTATTTCAACACAAAGTAATGCTAGAACTAAGGTTGAAGAAATTAGACAGTTGTTACACATACCAAATATTGCACTACCAACTTCCATTGAATATCCCCCCTATAGGCATCTCCCCTATCAATAAGTAAAACACAGAAGGCCTTCTTTCCATGGCTTTTCCAACCTTGTTCCCCATAGGTGCAACAATGCTTAAACAACCACGCATTCATCAAGTTGATATGCACGAATATGGAGTTCACTTGATTCACTACCATGACAACAGATTTGGCCAACATCCTTGCTTTCGGTACTACATATACAATCTAATTATGCATCATCGGAGTAATGCTACTGCCTCTGTTGTTATAGCTCAAAATGACACATCTCTGCCTATGACCACTTTCCTATGTTTTCGTCGCATGTCGACACTTCCATGACGACACTTCAAGAAAGTCACTCAAAGTCACTGGAAAAGCACTTAACTTGGAGGATCAGTATCTTGAGTTTTGTAACTTTGTTTGACCTCATCTCTGCACCATTATAAAGATATTTTAGTTAGCTAAAACTTTCTAGAAGACACAAAAGTCTGAAAATGCCAAGAAATACCCTAAAAATGAGCTTTTGATGTGTATGCGACTTTCCTTAAGGAAACCCCCATACATACGTGAGTTGCTATATATAATAGTCATGTACGCCTTAAATACATGACTTTCTACATTGAAACCCACGTATACCTCCTCGTGTACGCGACTGTTGTCACTGCAACCCGTGTACACCTCCTGAAAATGTCAAAAAAATACAAATTTGAAATTTGGGTAATTCGAGTAGTTTGGGTAGTTATTCAACTGACTCCTTCAGTTGTAACTACTTTGTCTTCGACCCTAACTCTTCATTAAACATATAAATAGAGGTAGGGAGGTCCATGAGAGGGGACTTGAATCTTTGCATTGTTATGCTGGAGGAATTGGGACTCTCTTTGCCCACACCTTTGCCCTAGTGATCATTCTCCTTGTGTTGCAGAGCTTGGAGGCTGAGTTCCTTGGAGAAGAGAAGCAGCAAAACCAGATCAAGGTTTCATGAGGTGTCGAACTTGAAGAGAAGGTATACTTGTACTTGTTTTCAAGATTAATAAAGATGTGATGTCCTTCTTCTTCCCAAATTATTGTTCAATGTTTGATTGAATATTTGTTTATGATCATATGATGATGTTAGTCAGATCATTATTTCATGTTTATTTGATTATCATTTCTTTATATGTGGTCATATTGGTTTGAGGAAGGTATAATTTGTTTTGCAGGTCTCTTGGAGCAAGAGGAGCAAGAGGAGCAAGAAGAGGATTGAAGGGATGCTTGGATCAACCTTCGTTTGGCTAAGGTATGAACCATTCTAATCTCTGATCTTGCTTGTATATACTTGTTGAACATTATACATCCACCTTTCAACCCCGGTACATTGATGGTCTCTTAAACCCTAGCCATAGGAAACTTTCCTTTACAACAGAACTAGCGACTCCATTGGGGAGAGCCTTGTCTATTTAGGGTTTCTCTGTCTTTCTTTCAGTCTTTTGCATTGTTTCAGGTCCTTCTTGCCACTTAGGAACACTTTATAAGTCTGATAGCATACTGCCCATGCCTTCCTAAGGCAATTTTTGACCTTTTTGGGGATTTTTTCCACCCATACACGAGTTGCAGACTGAACAGTCGTGTGTCTGGTTTGGTACACGTGACTTTCTATACTGTCAACCCGCGTATAATATGCAACTTGTCAGTAGTACGAACCGCGTGTGCTTGTACACGTGACTTGCTGTATTGTCAACCCGCATATGACACGCAACCTGTCGGTAGTGAAACTCGCATATGCCCCTTTAAGTAGTGTTTTTTCCTCATTTTGTGGTTTTCTATGTTGTTTGAAGGCTGTTTGGTAGGTCTTTTTGAGTCCTTTGCAGGTGCATGACTCCAGGGAGTTAGTGTCATCCTTTTTTGTTGTTCTTTATCTATATGGTAAGTCTTTTTATAGCATTAGGGTTTTCTCTTTGCTCATCCCCCCCACCCCCTTTGATTGGTATGATTTTTGGCTTATGTTTCTGGTCAGCCTCTTTTAGTGATCTTTGTCTGAGTTCAGAAGCTTGTTGTGTTGGTTTCCTTCTTATTTTGTTGGTTAAATTCACCATGCCAAAGTATTTGACTTGTCTCTTATGCAAGCCTTCCTTTCAAGTAGGGTTTATACTGACTTTAGGGCATTCTAGAGTTTGTTTGGTGGTTGTATAGTAGAGTTCCTTTTGCTTTGTTCTTGTTATCTGCATACTTTTGTTTGTAGGTAGTTTTTCTTTTGCATTTATAAAAGAAAAATAAAAAGAACATATAGTGTTTTAATATGCATGTAGATTAGGGTTTTGTTTCTAATACACTGAATATCATTATTTTTAAAAAAATAAAAAGAAATTGTTGTTTTGTGGCTTTCAAGTTTCTATTTGAAAAATAAAGAGAATGCTTTTTGTTTTTTGCGTTTCATTTTTCTTTGCTTAGTCATTTTGTTTCAACTTTGAGTCAAAACACCACATAAGTTTCACGTCATGTACCCTCTGACTAAAAACAACCCTTAAAATAAACGATATTATTTAAAAATTAGTAGTAAGTTTTATTTTATATGGTAATACACCAACTAGCTCGGGCTATACTTGTGGGATAGGGAGTTTAAACTCCCCACAAGTGTTAAAATTTCAGATGTAGTTGGCCAATATGCTTTTTGCATTTCATTTCTCTTTGCTTAGTCATTTTGTTTCAACTTTGAGTCAAAACACCACATAAGTTTCACGTCATTTACCCTCTGACTAAAAACAACCCTTAAAATAAATGATATTATTTAAAAATTAGTAGTAAATTTTATTTTATAGGGTCATACACCAACTAGCTCAGGCTAGACTTGTGGGATAGGGAGTTTAAACTCCCCACAAGTGTTAAAATTTCAGACGTAGTTGGCCAATCACTAGGTAAACCCTTTTCTATATTGATTGTATCTGGGAAGCTCCTCTCAAATGGGAGTTAAGCACAAGGCCGCGTGGAGACTTGGACTGAGGAGATAACCCTTTGATTCCTTGTCAAAGCATAGACCAAGGTTTTTGCGCATCTGGGGATTCTATCTTAGACAGGGTTTTGGGCTTTTCTACCCTGCCCATGCGTACAAACTAGGCTTGTGACTGTCCCCCCAGACTGTCAATATAGTTAAGGTAGCCTTTAGTCTTGTTACCACCTAAGTTGTACTTAGTGGTTTTCTATCAAGTGATCCTGGTGAACCGGACAGGGATAACTTGTTCGGACTTCAGAGATCCTTCAGTCTTGCTTCCGGGAAGCTTTATTGTATCATATCACATGTTCATACCCCATGGGGGAGTTGTAATAAATGTTCTAGAATGATAGTGTCTGTAAAAGGCTCGGTCTCTTAGACTTCATTTTTCAATCCGATCAGCCCAGGGTGTTTTTTCCCTTGGTTATTATTGGTTGTTGAATAAACGACTGATAATTTCTGAGTT
>LPNX010093341.1:339574-382448 GCA_001517045.1 Pseudotsuga menziesii
ATCTACATAGATGCCAAGTAACTGTCTCTCAGATTTCTTTTGGAAAGCGTATCTTATACCCGTTTGTCTGTTTGGCTTTAGGAATTTTTAGTTAGTGCTGTGTGGTTTCTCTATACTTAGTGTGCCTTTAGGCGTGTCCTTCGTAATTTTGGTTCCCTGTCAACCTCAGACTTTGTCTCCTAGTTTGAAACTATGTTTAACACCCCTTTGAACACCAACCAAGAGATCCCCATGCTGGGAACTTTTTGTACTATTCCTCTCACGGGGAATGTTGGTGTTCCCTTGATGGCCACCCTGAATATACCTGGATTCACCCTAGGGCTATGGATGTGGTTGTTTTCCACTCCAACTATCCTGAATGCTCCTGATGCTTCTCAAGTAATATCCTTATATCAAGGGCATCAAAACACTGCTTCCCCTTCACCTGTAGTTGATTCTCCTCCTTCTTCTACCTCATGCGGTGAAAGTACTAATACTAGTAATCGGCAGTCTAAAAGGGGTAAAAGAAGGAGGAATAGGAAGAAGGTACATAAGCAATGGGGCACCTGTTCAACCTCTGCAAGTCAAGTTGAACCTCACCTCCCAGCCTTTACAGTTCATGCTGGGGGCACCTATCCAACCTCTGCAGGTCATGTTGGATCTAAGCACTCAACCTCTGCAAGTCAAGTTAATCTTGACCATCCAGCCTCTATTGATCATGCTGGTGGGATCCTTCCAACTTGTCTAGGTCATGTTGGATCCAGTCACTCAGCCTCTGCAGTTCATGCTGAGGGCAACTATTCAACCTTTGATGTTCAAGTTGAACCTCCCCATACAACCTCTGTAAGTCATGTTGGATCCATCCACCCAACCTCTGAAGTTCATGTTGGGGGTACACACTCAACTACTGCAAAGCATGTTGATCCTAACCATTTAGCCTCTGTTGTTCATGCTGGTGGTGCTCGTCTAACCTCTGCAAGTCATGTTGGACCCAGTCTCTCAGCCTCTACAAGTCATGTTGGGGGCAGTCTCTCAGCCTCTATGGTTCATGCTGAAGACAATCCGTCAGCCACTGCAAGTCATGTTGACACTGTTGAAAAGACTACTCATTCAAAACACAAGCCTAAGTTTCCTTGTAAGATTTGTGAGGGAGACCACCTTACTTATAAATTCCCTTCTATTGTGGAGGTGTGAAGAGTTTGGTTTCATGGTCATCCCATTTTTTAACATCCTGAAGTCTCTCAACAACTAGCCTATCTTAGTCAGGTTGGACCCAGTCACCCAGCCTCTGTAGTTCATGCTGGGGGCAAACTCTCACCCTCTGTTGATCATGTTGAGAGAAAACAGTCAGCCACTGCTAGTCATGTTGACACCGTTGATAAAATTTGTCTTTTGAAGTGCAAACTTAAGTTCCCTTATAAGCTATGCAAGGGAGATCATCTTACTCACCAGTGCCCTGCTATCGCAGAGATGCGAAGAGTGTGGTTCGACACTCAAGAATTTCCTTCTACTGAACAACCTATAATTTCTCAACAACCTACTCAACCTTTGGTTGATCAAGTGGTTGGACCAATCTCATATTTGGTCGATCCCACTCTTCTTTCCAAGAGTGATCCTAATGTGATTGAACCAATGTCACATTTGGTCAATCCCACTCTCCCTTCGGAGAGTGACTTTCATGAAGCGGTTGAATCGGTTCCATTGTCGATCAATCCCACTCTTCCTTTGGAGAGTGAAGTGTCTGCTAGTCACATTTTCTTCACTGCCAGTTCAAAACTTACTGAACAAGGGGGCATTGAACTCATTTCGGATCAACCCCCACCAAGCTCTCGGATTGCTTCCTTTGATTGGGATAGCCTAGTTGAGTCGCGCCTTCCTTCTGATGCACCTTTCCAGATAAAGGTCAAAGTTGAATCATACATGATTGCTCGTTGTATTGTTGATGAAGGAGCCTCAGTTAGTATCTTGTATGCTCGTGCTTGGCGAGGCATGGGATCTCCCAACCTTGTGTCGACATCTAGTCGGTTACTGGATTTTGATAGAAGAACTAGTATAGCCATGGGAATTCTTTCTCAAACACTTGTTACTTTGGGTGGGAAGACCGTCTTAGTTGACTTCATGGTGATAGAAGACCCCTTGGACTTCAATATGCTCCTTGGACGTGATTATGTCTATGCCATGCAAGCTGTGGTGTCAACATTCTTCCGTGTGATGTACTTTAATCATGGCGAAGAAATTGTCACTATCGATCAATTGGATTTTCTTGATCCGTCTCCTGACCCAACTAGAGACCATGTCTTTCCTTTATCGATTACCATTGTTTCTATAGACACTCCCCTGCCACAGGTGAGCTGTGTGGCCTCATGTCCTTTGTGTTCCATTGCTACTGAGAAGCAGCCTCTGTTTTCAGGCTTACCTTCTCGGGACATGGTCCCAACAGTTGACCAGGTGAGTCATCCTATACAGACCATGGAGCTTGCTCTCCACTCTGTCAATCCATTTGAAATTTTAGACATGTGTCCTATCTTGGATGATCTCCTTCCTTCGGATGAAGTATTCCTAGAGTCCTTGATACAATTTGACTTTCTTATGGATGTCGGTTCAATTGTGCTTAAGTCTAACCCTGACTTGCTTAATAAGTTTGATCTTTCTATTGATCGATCTCCTTCTATTGGTCTTGTTGAGTCTTCGAACTCTTCCTTTGAACAGCAAGTCAGTGATCCTAATGAGTTTGATTTTTCTTATGAATTTTTCAACTCCCATGATACTGAGTTTGTTCCTATAAACTCCATATCCCTTGTTGATTTTTTCTCTCCTTCTGAGGTTGATCTTACTGATTATAAACCCTCGAGCCTTGGTGCTATAGAATCTTCTTCGGTCGATTCTGCCTTGACTTTACCTTTTGTAGAAGATAGCAAAGTCACATGTGTTTCTACCAAAGTGACCTGTATCAGAACTTTTCTTTTGAATATGATCCTAATGTTGTTGTTTCTTGGAGACGGGATTCTTAGTTGGATTCATAGTTGTTTACTGGCCTCGCCTTGTTGTTCAAGTTGTAACTGCATTTGCATGTGCCCTGCTCGCGCTTATGAGCT
Organism: Pseudotsuga menziesii; assembly: GCA_001517045.1. Taxonomy (NCBI): domain Eukaryota; kingdom Viridiplantae; phylum Streptophyta; class Pinopsida; order Pinales; family Pinaceae; genus Pseudotsuga; species Pseudotsuga menziesii. The sequence goes on from LPNX010093341.1 coordinate 342,649, forward strand.
TGATGCCAGCTTCCACGCTTTTAGCTTGTTGTATAAGCCCTCATCTTTGTTCTCATCGTCGCTAAGACTTTATCATTTTGTCTTTGCAACTTGACACCTTTTACCTTGGGGAGACATTCCCCAAGTGTCCTTATCTTGCTCACTTTCCTTGCATTATGCATAGGTTTGTTCCTTGCGGTTGGAACTAGTTTCGCATGTCTATGACACTTGTTTCCTCACATTTAGAGCATTCTTTTTTCTCTCCTTTGAGCTTGTTAAAAACAGTAAGGAGGCCGCGAGTTGACTTTTCTGGACTCGTTAAAACTTCACGGAAAAGATATTGAGTTTCTTTAGGCCCAGGTCTGACTCCTCAAAATAGACTTGACCGCCGAGTAAACTTGTCCATTCAGGCTCATTAAGAATATGTGAATGGGCATCCACATTGGTGGTAGGTTATCGCTTTCTCGGACCATGTGGAATAGTACGAGAAAGGAACACTCTCTTTTTTTCAGAATCAATAAGAGAATTCTCAGGCATAGGTTTATCACTTTTCCAGACCTAAGGGACTAAACTTACGGAAAAGGAACCCCCGGTATGAGCTTAGTTTTCTCTTTTTCGTGCTCTAGACCTAAAACATGAAAAAGATTATGAGTGTACTTTGTGTCTTTGTCATGCTCGTTAAACCCTAAAGAACAAAGCATCGAGTTTATTGTTGTAAGCCCCATTTCTCGTAATCAAATGGATCTTTCAGAGTGATCTTGCCTTCCTTCACACTCATAAAACTTAGGCTATATGCTGCTTTTGAAGGAGCGTTGGGTAGGTGGTAATTTAACCTTTTTCTGACCTTCTTGAATAAGTACGAAAAAGGTGTGCCTTACTTCTTCGGAAGTTAAGAGAGTTCTTCTGTGGTTTGTTTTATACTTTTTCGGCCTTAGGAGACTAAATTGGACGAAAAAGCACCCCCCTGGAGTCTTCTTTGGAGTTTTCAAACTCTCTAAACTATGAAAACACCGTCGAGCATGTACTAGTTCGGGCTCGTAAAATCCACGAATCAGTGCTTTATTAGGCATTCTTCTGTCTCTTCTTCGAGCTTGCCAAAAATGAATATGGTCTCGAGTTTGCTTTCTTGGACTCGTTAAACCTTTACAAGAAAGAGGGAAATGGAAGTTCATTCACATGTTTTTTACATCATGGCAGCAAGTCTTATTTCCTTGAACAAAGCACCAGTTTTGAGTCTATCAACAGTTGGGGCCTAGTATTTTGACCTGAACCCGTTTTAGAGTTTCTTACTCCTTTGGTTGGTTACTTTTCCAATTATATGGGGAATCTATCAATGCCTCCTATATTGCATATTTGTTTTGTTGGTCCTTTCATGTCAAAAGCTGCCTAAGTCACTTTTGTGTCATGCTCACTGTTCAAGGATTAAACCTTTGTCGGCCATTCTGCAGTTGCCTTGACCTTTTGTGTCGGCCATTCCCTGGTATCAGTTCATTACATCATGTCTTCGGTGGTCCTTGTCATGAAATTTAGTACCAATAAGTCACTTTTGTGTCATGCTCACTGTTCAAGGATTAAACCTTTGTCAACCATTCTGCAGTTGCCTTGACCTTTTGTGTCGGCCATTCCCTGGTATCAGTTCATTACATCATGTCTTCGGTGGTCCTTGTCATGAAATTTAGTACCAATAAGTCACTTTTGTGTCATGCTCACTGTTCAAGGATTAAACCTTTGTCAACCATTCTGCAGTTGCCTTGACCTTTTGTGTCGGCCATTCCCTGGTATCAGTTCATTACATCATGTCTTCGGTGGTCCTTGTCATGAAATTTAGTACCAATAAGTCACTTTTGTGTCATGCTCACTGTTCAAGGATTAAACCTTTGTCAACCATTCTGCAGTTGCCTTGACCTTTTGTGTCGGCCATTCCCTGGTATCAGTTCATTACATCATGTCTTCGGTGGTCCTTGTCATGAAATTTAGTACCAATAAGTCACTTTTGTGTCATGCTCACTGTTCAAGGATTAAACCTTTGTCAACCATTCTGCAGTTGCCTTGACCTTTTGTGTCGGCCATTCCCTGGTATCAGTTCATTACATCATGTCTTCGACGGTCCTTGTCATGAAATTCAGTACCAATTCCAGATCCAATTAGTCTCTGACTTATCTCGTGTTGGATGATGAAGGATGCCTTAATGCCATCCTTCCAACGGATCTCTTCCTATCGACTGCAACACATCTTACTCTGGGGATTAGATTTAGATTTTTATGACAGTACCTTGGGGATTTCAGTCATCAGTGGCAATTTCCCTCGCTATTGGGTAGTGGGAATATCTTAATGTGTCATACTCGATGGAGTCTTCAAGTGTTCGACTTCAAGTCCTTGTATTCACACTTGTTATAATGTACTAGGTACCTTGGGGACCATTTTCATTAATGGTGGTTTCCCTTGTGTTTGTTAATGGTTTTCATTATTGATCGGTAATCAAACGGTTTCCTCCATGTTCGACTTTAGCTCCTTTACTCGCATGGTTAGGATTCATACCTTTTTTGGGCGGTTTGGATTGAAGACCTTGGGCCGACAGTAGCATCGTCATTTTGCTATTGCCTAAGTTGCACAAGACCTTGTTACATTTTATATGACATTTTGCTGAGACATAGATCCACCTTGTATTTTTGTGGCTATGATCGATTGTCGAGTATGGATCCACCTTGTTCATTTGTGGCCATGACTCCTTTAGATTTGATATGGTGCCTTTTTTCATATTGAGCGACCATGATAGTTTCATCAGTTATACATATGTTGGATCCACCTGTATCTTTATGGCAATGTTTTGTATATGGACTTGTATGTCCCAGAGATCAGTTTTTTTTTACATTTATCTCTCTTTCAGGTACCTTTGTTCGAGCCTTTTGATCTTGGATTCTCTGCTCTCTCCATACTCAGATGTTTCCTTTATAATGTATTTCAGCTATCGGCTTTCCCTCTAACCTCATACATTAGGGGGCATCTTTTATAGCTCAAAATGACACATCTCTTCCTGTGACCACTTTCCTATGTTTTCGTCGCATGTCGACACTTCCATGACGACACTTTAAGAAAGTCACTCAAAGTCACTGAAAAAACACCTAACTTGGAGGATCCATATCCTGAGTTCTGTAACTCTATTTGACCTCATCTCTGCACCGTTGGAAAGATAGTTTAGTTAGCTAAAACTTTCCAAAAGATACCAAGTCTGAAAATGCCCAAAAATACCCTAAAAATGAGTTTTTGATGTGTACGCGACTTTCTTTAAGGAAACCCACGTACGTACGCAAGTTGCTATATATAATAGTCATGTACGACTTAAATACGTGACTTTCTGCATTGCAACCTGCGTATTCCTCCTCATGCACGCGATTGTTATCTCTGCAACCCGTGTACGCCTCCTGAAAATGTCAAAAAAATACGAATTTTGAAATTTGGGTAATTCGGGTAGTTTGGGTAGTTATGCAACTGACTCCTTTAGTTGTAACTACTTTGTCTTCGACCCTAACTCTTCATTAAACATATAAATATAGGTAGGGAGGTCCATGAGAGGGGATTTGAATCTTTGCATTGTTATGTTGGAGGAATTGGGACTCTCTTTGCCCACACCTTTGCACTAGTGATCATTCTCCTTGTGTTGCGGAGCTTGGAGGCTAAATTCCTTGGAGAAGAGAAGCAGCAGAACCAGTTCAAGGTTTCGTGAGGTGCCGAACTTGAAGAGAAGGTATACTTGTACTTGTTTTCAAGATTAATAAAGATGTGATGTCCTTCTTCTTGCCAAATTATTGTTCAATGTTTGATTGAATATTTGTTTATGATCATATGATGATGTTAGTCAAATCATTATTTCATGTGTATTTGATTATCATTTCTTTATATGTGATCATATTGGTTTAAGGAAGGTATAATTTGTTTTGCAGGTCTCTTGGAGCAAGAGGAGCAAGAGGAGCAAGAAGAGGATTGAAGGGCTACTTGGATCAACCTTCGTTTGGCTAAGGTAAGAACCATTCTAATCTCTGATCTTGCTTGTATATACTTGCTAAACATTATACATCCACCTTTCAACCCCAGTACGTTGATGGCCTCTTAAACCCTAGCCATATGAAACTTTCCTATACAACATATGTTTTTGTCAAAATTCATCTTGAAGATACACTACCTCCCTCAACAATTGAGCTTGTTAACAAATTGCAAGACATGCCTAATGACAAAATTGGTGAGCGGTTTGCAAGGTTTGGGTCTTCATTACGTGGAACATGCTCGTATTGGAACAAAAGTAGAGTTGAACTCACAAATATGATCAATCAACAAGGTACACCAACGTTCTTCTTTACCCTTAGTGCAGCTGATAAAAAATGGCCAGATTTGCATGCTCTAATGCCTGTTGGACGTCCTGCCGGTTTAGCTCAAGACTATCAATGGAAAATTCACAACATCGTATCAAATCCACATATTACATCACAATACATGCACAATAGATTCAAAACATTCCTTCAAGAGGTGCTTCAAAAAGGTTTTCATATAATCGATTCTTGGTGCATGTATTCTACCATTCCTTCCTTCTTATTCTTCTCTTCATCTTTCTCACTTTATACAATTCATTTCTAATATATCTCTTTTCCTCCCATGTAGGTATGAATTCCAGCATAGAGGATCCACACACATTCATGGTTTTATTTGGTTGGTAGATGCACCAAATATGGACACCTTAGATTGGGAATATGTTCTTGCAGTTGAAGCTGCAATTTTTTTTTTGACACATATGTTACAGCTTGGAATTCCTCGTAGTTCCCACTTTTCCACATCTGAGTTACACCATTCAAGTGCAAATGATCCATGCAGTGTTGCATCACCATCCATGTTTGCATCAAACTACTTAGTTGACTATGAATAACTTGTAAATTTTGTTCAAAGGCACACCAGATGTTCAGAATCTACCTACCTTCGCAAAAAAGGAACATTTGTTCATTATTGCTATGGTTTTTCGTATGACCTACAAGCTACTTCTTCATTATTCATTGATCCAAATGGATGTAAAACCTACAATCCTGCAAGAAATGATTCCCTTCTAAATACTCACAATCCTACCATGCTTTTAATATGGAGGGCTAATATTTATTGCCAACTTGTTCTTTCTAGACATGCTATACTCAAATACATTTCAAAGTATGCATCAAAAGTAGAGCCAAAATCAGAAAGCTACCACACAATTCTCTCTCACCTTGCATAGGCAGCACCAAGTGATGTCCCCATTCTTCATCCAATTAAACAATTCCTTGCACAAATAGTTGTAGAACGAGACATTAGTGCACAAGAGACGTGTCACATGCTCCAAAAACTCCCTCTTGTGCTTTGTAGCCATCACTTTGTTTCCCTAAATGTGAGCCAAAGTGTCTTCCTTTGTGTTTGTAATGACACTAATAACCCCCCTCCAAACCCCCACCCCCCCCCCCTCCACTCATATTTGCATACATGCAAAGACCCCTTGCACTTGAACATCTAACCCTTCTTGAAATTGTTCATTCTTGGTCTTTCTTGCCTAATAGGAAAAAAATTCCATGGAAACAAAAATTGCATCACAAGATTGTTAGAGTCTACCCATAATTCACTTCCATTCCTTCCTTTGATTCTTCATCTTTTGAACTGTTTTGTTGGAGCAAACTTCTTCTATACAAACAGTTTTGTTCGAGCGAACTTCTTCTATACAAACCTTTTTTTCCATCCGTCAGGATATTAGAACAACAACTTCTGAAATTATTTCTCACTGGCATCACATTAAAGCCACATATGTTGTGTGACATGTTGAACATGCACAAGAAGAACCCTCTACACCTCTATCTGATGATTCAAACTATGATTCTATTACCTTTTTCATTGCCCCATAGCATGGATGAATGGGAACTCTCTCAAATGCGACTAGGCAACAACATCCAGATTGATGACCTTGAAATGCTTGGACATTGTGATTTTGACAAAAATCACAATTGGACACATAAGAATATAACCACCCATTTGCATGAGACAACAACATCATTCATTGACCTCAATCGTTTGTCCACCCAAGTACATGAAGATACCACATCGTTATCCAATTCACTTGATTCCTTGTCTCCCACACAACGCATAGCCTTTGATCTTGTCATTTCTCATTTTAGAAACACTACACCTACTCAACCACTCAAAATGGTGATTCAAGGTATTGCAGGCACTGGGAAATCTTACCTCATATCTTTCTTGAAATTAGCACTCGAACCTGCATCTGAACAAACTGCCTCCCCACTTCTTCTCCTTGCTCCAACTGGTGTTGTTGCTTTTAACATACATACATCTACAATACATTCTGCTCTTCGAATACCCATTGGTGAAATTCACCCCCTTGAATGCCAATCCCTTTCAAAACTTCAAGAAGAACTCCACCATATTCGCTATATTCTCATTAATGAAATGAGCTTTATTGGCCCAAAAATGTTAACTCAAATTGATACACGCTTATGTCAAGCTTTCCCCTCGCATTGTACAATCCCATTTGGTGGTTGTTCCATAATCCTTCTTGGTGACTTCAAACAATTGCTTCATGTAAAGGACATCTCCATGTATGCAGGCTCATCCGTTGGAACTACTCTATGGCGTACATTTGATACTTTTATGTGACGCTCGAAACGATTTTTCGACAACAAGGAAATAACCCTTCTCAAACTACCTTTCGCAAACTCTTGCTAAACCTTCGAAATGAAATACCAACTGTTGAAGATTGGGCACTCCTAATGACAATAACAACCTCATGCCTTTCACATGTGGAATATTGTTCATTTCAACAATCTATCCACTTGTATCCCACAAATTGCTCTGTTGCACTGCACAACAAACACATGTTGAAACGACTTAATATTCCAATTGCACATTGCTTTGCAAAACAAAGTTACAAACATTCCCACCAATCCATTGATGACGAACAATTTCCATTAAAGGGTCCTTCTTGCAATAGGTCAACAAGTCATGTTAACTGCTAATTTATGGGTTCAAGCAGGACTTGTTAATGGCCCACTTGGAAAGGGCATTGACATTGTCTACAACTCCAATGAACAACCCCCTACCTTACCATCCTTTGTTGTTGTCGAATTCCTCCATTACAAAGGACCCTTATGAAATGCTTTTAATCCCACTTCTGTTCCAATATCTCCCATAACAAGAGGATCTCGTAGGAAACTACCACTTTGTATGGCATGGGGTTTAACAATTCCTAAATCCCAAGGTATGACCCTACAAAATGTAACAATAGATATTGGAAACATTGATAGACAAAGGCTTACATTCACTGCAATATTAAGAGTTACATCTCTTTCAGGCCCTTGCATTTCTCCACCTTTCTCTTTTTTCAGATACTCTCGAATGCAAGACAATCCATATGCCCAACGTAGGAAACAAGAGGAAAGCTTACTTGCTTCAATGTCTTTAAAACCAAATTGTGGTTGAAGCTTCTCATTGTTTCTATATAGATGTATTGTTTTTCTTTGGTCACTTGTTGATGTAAGACATCTACTTCTGTTTCAAGAAAGATCCAAGAAATTTTGAAATAATTGGGTTCTAGACTAAATCGTCTCAGGAAACTGAGACACTGACTGTTAAAGTTTTTAGGTATGATAGTTATGATATATAATTGATAACAAGGAAATAATTCCTCAACATATAAAAAATATAATCAACTCTTATTTCCTTAAATTAACTTTAAATAAAACTCAAAAATAGCAATTGCAATGCTTTATCTAAAGTATTAGATGAATACAAAACTATCCTATGAAGTCATACTAATTGACAAATTAATATTAGCAATCAATAACCATTCTTGAGTTGCACTAAAAGAGTATATAAATTAAATAAATACATTTTTCCAATGTACATTTCATATGTAAAAATTGTAATGCAAAACCAGTACATAAATCAACACATTTAATGCATCAACAACCTATGATCAGTATACCACAAATATAGAAGAATATGAGATTGCACCAACTTGATGACAATTAGGGGGTTTAAACTATTTCTTAATATCATTAGTGCTAAGCTAGAGAATTGAGTTCCATTGTGGAGAAGCATCGTTGATTACCATAACTCTTTTGTCTAATTTAGTTGCTTCATTGGCAAGAAAGTCGGCCAAATAATTGTTATGACAACAAATGTGGCAGAAGGAGAGATCTATTATGTTGTGCAATTTTTTCTATATGCTATGAAGAATGTGATTTTTAATCTTTTGGGATTGAGTGAAATCATTGCGAAATTGTTGAATTACCAAGAAGGAATCCCCCAAAATCTTCAAATGCGGGATTGACAAGGTTGAAAAAAAGAGAGTTTAGAGCCAACAAACAACACATGAATCTCAGCAAAATTATTAGAGATGCATCTTAGACAAAAGAGAATTTGATCACTTCATTTCCTCTAGGGTCAAAAAGAATCCCCTCCCTCCCGCACCTGCCACCCCCCTCTATTATAAGAATGTCCTTCTCCAATAGATACCTACCATATATTTTTCACAAAATTATTAATGATATATGTCTTTCATATTCTAACATTTACATGTTTTCTATGTATTTTTCATTGTTGTTGTGTTTATTGCATGAAGTTACACCTTCCACTACACATTGTTATTTCTTTGGCACTATGTCCCCTAATTGACCTTAAGAATCAAATCACACTCCCTAATGTCATGTTCTCACGCTCACACTTTTCCCCTCATGATTTTATTTGTCATGCTTACATTTTGTTGCGCTTCCTTGTGCCACATTCTCTTTTGCATATTCTTATAACTTTTCTCAAATTGTTCTCATAATATTTATAAATGTCTTTTAGATATTGATAAACATTTTTGTTATTTTATGTAAAGTTACAAACCTTACAACAATATTCAATTGTATATTTTCTTGTATTTTTTTATTAATATACTTTTTAATTTTTTGTAGGAAGCTATAAACCCTACATCACACTATCGTGATACATATTAAATTTATCAATTACAAAACTAAAACATATAATTTAAAATTTTTAACATAAATACTTTTCCATATAATCACACCATTTTTGTTGTTGATGTTACTACAAAACGTTGTTACTATCTCTAAACTAGCCATTTACTTATCGCAAGGGAGAAATGGGTATGCTCAATAAATTAACACTAGATCTTATTTCCAATCATGGTGTTCTTCAAAGGCCTTATTCAACTTATGTCCAAATCTACCATAAAATGTTGTGATGGTTGGAACACTTGCAACTCAAAGATGGGCTACATACTTCATACATAATTGAAGACATAAAAAATCTCCACATATTTCCAAGTGAAGTACCTAGGTTCACTAATAATATCTAATCGTATTGATTTATCATACATGGACATTGGAAAGTAAATTCTACTTGCAGAGTGTGTCATCATAGTGTTTGCAACCTATGATTGGGTGAATGGTATCAAGGAATCAACTTTAGTTCTTTACACGGTTAAGGTAGTAGATACATTGTACAACATTGCTAATACTATGTTTAGGGGTATTTTGACTTTCGATCAATTGAAGGATGCAGATGCATAACATATTGGATCCTCACCTTATACAGATTGGGTATTGTACTAATGTTAAGGTAATGGAAGAAAAGAAATCTCTCCATGATAAACATTACATAGATCTCAAGCAAAACAACAAAATCAGGAGGAAAACGTCCCATGAACATCACCAATCACAAATTGACAACAATGCAATTTCTACAATGAATGCAACTTGTCTACTAGCGAGTTTAGGACACAAGATGATGCAAAATTGTCTCAGTCAAAACATGTGTTGTGCCTATTATCCAAAATAGGAGCTAGGATAAAAATCCCTTTAGAATTTACACTATATGACCAAATCCCTTAAAAGAGACCAAAAACAATCATTCCTTCCCAACTTAAATAATATTACAACTTTTACAAGAAAATAAAATTCCCAAAACGTGGGATTACAAAATCAAATAGTTTTAAGATTGGCAGAGGGCAGAACACCACCTGGCATGTAGGTTCATGAGTTCATCGATCTCCTCAAAATGGGCATGCCTTAAGTGGAATTCTGTTTTACAAATTTGGGAGGAATTCTCCCTCTTTTTTATTTTCTCCCACTCTTTCACGAACACCTATATTTGAGCTATCGAATCATGTGGAATCTCGATCCATCTCTCAATCTCTTACATCTTGAGCAAATTTATTTGATGGATCAGTTCCCTGGCAGCATCAAAACGTCGTTCTACTTGTTCCAGCTGGAGCTTAGGTGAAGGTGCCCCACTAATAGGATCCAAAACAAGGAAGTATAAATAGCATAGCAAAGACCTAGCATATGACACCTCTAATGAGTCACATATACTTTCCCATGTCTCAATCGTGACTTCAGTCGTTTTGGCCTGCACCTTATCCAACAATGGTAAGTCATGCGGTCTTTCTTTGATATGCTTCTGCCAACCTATCACTTGTTCATGAGTCGTAGATACTGCTCTCATCCGATCATGATGGTTTTCAAGGGTTTCAAAATGTTGCCTAAACTTGTCATATAACCCTTGCATGTCATCAAAACAAGTGTATAGATCTACCATAGCCTGTCCGAATTCTTGATGCACCTTGCAAAGTAGCTACTTGAACTCTTATGGTGTCAAAATTAAAATGGAAGAGGATTTAGAGGCTCCCTAAGCATCCTTCAGTTGTTGCTTAATGAGAACAATCTGCTCTGCTTGATGTTGACTTAGAACATCTGCATTCCCAAGCTGTTGTTTCAGATGTTCAACTTTCTTTTGCCATTGTTGAATTGTGTTTTCATGCTCTTATTTCAGTTGGTTAACCTCTTGTTCATGTCTTTGCTCAGTTGTTGCAAACTCCAATTCAGCTCTTTGTAGTTCCTTTTCTTTATCGGCAAGGGCCAAACTCAGTTGTGAGACTGAGTCAAAATTTGCACATCAAAAACTCCCATGGCAATTGTTGTATCCAATGCCCCTTGCTTAATGACTGTGGTGTCTGACCTCCAATTAACCTGATTATGGGCAGAAACTTATCTAGTTGAACCTTCTCTAGATCTCTTGGTTCCCCTCTTTATCATAGCTTTGTCTTTTTTACTCCAATAGTATTTTACCATTGACACCACAGCATCCTCTCCAAAATCTGCCAACACTTCTGATGATGAAGTGGTTTGGTGTTGGACGGTAACCAGGGGATCAGTTTGAGTCTGACTTATGGGGATTTGTGTACTGAGCGGAGGGATATTTATGAGAGAGGGAACATAGACAAAAGTAAAGGATGAGAGATAACTAGATGTAGGAAAAACCTCTTTAAAAGGAAGATTCATAGGGGTAGACGAAATGTCCATCTGAGGAAGTTGGGAAAGTGGGGGTGTTGAGATGGGGTGAGGTGGTGAAAGGGGAAGAGGAGAACTATGAATGAGTGAGTCACTTAGTATTGCAGGAATGTTAGTGGTAGCTTCTAAACTTGGTGAGAGATTTATTTCGGATTAGGACTACTGGGAAAACAATAAATCTAAGATAGTCAAAAAATTATGGAGATTGGGAATGGATGATAAAAGGGTAGTCAAAACAACTTATGGGCAAGTAGCAGGTTTTTCCTTTACTTCCATATCACTATGCACATCATGAATTTCTATCTCAACTGAAGATAGAGGAATATCCTGTTGTATAGGAGGGTCTTGTACATGTGCTTCTTCTTATTGAGCAATAGGAACCAGAGGCATCAACTGTTCTATTCTAGACACTTCCTGTAATTGAGTCTATTCATAACTCACTTGAGTCTCTTGTTTCTTAGACTGTGTTTCAGCCATCTCTGTGTGAATTTTTAATTGAAATTTGATTTTCTCAAGATTCTTCTTGAATTCTTCCCCTTTCTACAATGTGTCTTCCAATGAGGCAACATGAGGGTTGGATGGACCATCAAGGATACCTTTACCTTTGTTCATAGGCTAAGCTGCAAGGGCAGTAGCAGAAATTGTTGCATGTTCTCTCGCTTCGTTTTTTTTGTTCTCCTTCTGAAGATCTTCCTTAATCTTCAGTTTAGCTTCCCTTTCATGGAGAATTCTGATCTTAAGATACTTCTGATACTTGTACACGTGGGACTTGACATTTGGATCAGTGATCATATTTATTCAGTGCCTCCCTAAAATCTATAGCTATTCTCAACATGGAATCATCAGGGTCATTTTCATGAGCATACTGAAATCTAGCGTGCTCATGTGCAAAAAGGTTTTCCAGAAAAGAAATTGGGTCATGCATCCTCTTGAATGCCTCTCCCAAGTTCATAATAGATATTTCCTTACCCAGCAAAGCTACATGGGTAGAATTATGTAGCATAAGAGAGTTGAGAGACACGGGAAATTTGGGCCAAGACTTTTTCTTATGTTTAGTCAATTTGGGAATGACCCCATCGATGACCATCTGATTGGGAAATTCCTGTAGCACCATACGGTCAACAACTATCCTGGGGAGCGGATGTACTGTATTGCTACCCCAAATCCTCATATAAGAGAAATATTCTCCTACGTACCAGTTGTCGTATAATGAAATTAGTGCCCTCACACTTTCATAGAACGCAGGAGCATCAACCTTGCAAATTTTTAAATACATTGACCCAAGAAACAGGTCACAAAGCTCATAAATCCAAGGGACGAAGTTGTCTTCCCACATATCAAAGCAATATATATGTACAGGTGGAGATTTCGCGTTCCAATACTAGTTTAAAGCTGAGAAAGAAGAAGACGCACAAAATGCATCAATCACAAACCTTGACATGTAGAAGGCCAACTTTCGGTTGACTGGGGTTTTCTGATATTCCTTGATCTCTTCTTGAAAATTGCAGGATAGAATTTGTGCCCAATTGAAAGAATCACCTATAAGCAAAAGGTGGTATGCCATAGGAACCCACTGTGCTCTGAACGAGGAATAGTTTGGTAACCCATATATCGACAAAACATAGCTTCCAATAATGAGAAAGGTTCCCTAAACCAAGAAATAGGGTACGCCGGAGTAGTAGGGTCGAATAATGTTGGATTCTCCATCCACGTTTTAACCACCTCTTCATAATCAAACCTGGAGAGAGTTTCATCGAAAAATTGTGACAAGAAAAGTTGTTTGGGAGGTCCCATACCATAATTGCTAGCAAATACATCACCGCGGAACGACGCAACAAGGGTATTATCCTTGTCGTGAAATGAGTGCTCCTTAGGGTCGACGTGGTCCAATTCCTACTTGACAGGGTCTATGTAGGGCATGAAAGGAGGTCTAGTAGCGATACAGTGGATGCTGGAATATATTATATTCCTTGGAAGGTAATAATGTCTTTGTATTATGTCGAAAGTTGTCTACAATCTTATGTAAAAGAGTAATACATTTAACCCATAGTTATATGGTGTTGTATTTACTTGTGTAGAGTATTTGTCCATGGTATTGTATTAAGAGATGTTATTTTGGAGAATTATATTATCCCACATGCAATATGTGAGAGTAATTCCTCCTCATCTCTTAGTATATAATAGGGTCAAGTGAGTCTCTACATAATCATGTATTCTTGATGTAGTAGTGGTACTATTATGACACTATTGTGCATCATCTATATTCTTTAGGGTATTTCTGCTTTTCTCTCTTGTAAGATTGGAGAAGACATTCTGGAGATAATAGAAGACTACCTTCCCGTGGATGTAACCCATTAGGGTGAACCACGTATATCGGTGTTGTCTTGTCCTTTTCTTTTCTTGTTCTTATCTTATATGATATGTTGTTGGTTTCTTAGATAGGTTAACTAGTTTAGCTTGACTCTACTATTCTAACAGTGGAGCCGAGAGCTACAAATCTTATGATAAGCGGGTTGGTCATGGGTAACAAAAGAAAAATCGTCATTGTAAAAAACAGAGTAAATTATGGACCAGTCCAAATATAGGGTATCAGATACGCGTCCACTGGTGTCAGTAAAAACACTGGTATTGGGGTCTTTGTTCTTTTTCTCTTTAAGTGTTGTTTTTGACCTGGTTTTCTTGGAAGTGGTGGACACCTTCTCTGATTGGAGCTTGGAAATCATGTCTAATGATGACATGAGTTCGATTTAACAGAAAAAAAAAACGGTTAGCGGTAAATACTAACTAGTGAAAACACTCAGAAGACTGCAAATCTTTGCGATGGGGCAAAGAGAAAATCCACAATAAAAATCTTCAAGCATAGCGAAAAAGCACGGGCAAAATGGTAAAAAATGCTCGTAACTTTGAAGAACTTAAAATCCCAAAACCAAATGGCCAAAAGAACATGCACTGTAGATATCGTATGCATGGACGCCTGAGATCAAGGCAACAAAATATAACGAAGGATTGACAAGGTCCAAGTTTCATGGTTTCCGATTTTCGAGTTCCAAAAATCGAGAATTGGAAATCGAGAAATGAACATTTAGCTAGGAATGCATGTGGGGTTTCTGATTTCCGATATTCATAAAGGAAATCATAAATTAAAAAACGATGTTACTAATCTTTGGGATCCGAATATCCAGAAGTCGGGAATCGAGAATAAACCAAGAAATCTTCAATAAAATTGGAGTTTTCGGTTTCTGCCACTCGAAGATCGGAAAGCGGAAATCAGAACAAGGAATTTTCTTTATTTGAAAAGATAAAGTTTTCAGGATCTGAATATCGTATATCCGAAATCGAAAAAACATACCTCAACTTACCTCCAAAAATTTAACGGGGGCCCCCATTTTGATGACTCAAAACGGGGATCTGTTGCAGGCAGCAACACAATTGTCATCATAATGTTTTTGGATGTAATTTTAGTTTATCCAACTATCATTCGTGCGGTTATTTTATAATCAACTGTGGAATAGGAAACAAGTTTTTTTGAGTATCTGTTTCTAGCTTTATCAAGCCTTGTTTAAATTCTTTCAAGTAATATACGGATTTATGTTTCACTGTTGTTGTTTTTTTTAACAAGAACGGGTAAGTGGTGATTGTATTAAAAAAGAAGAAGAAAATTATAGTAGCAACTTTATGGATTGAATCCATAGGACTTCAAAAACCATAATATCTTGCTCTTTCCTTACAAAATGAATCTTATCTCGAAATAGTATGAATATGAGATGGCTATAAATTCTTACAAATTTCTTGAGAATGAGAAGACAAAAAATGAACATATCAAAAAAAAGATTGCAACTCTCCTAAACTCTTTTAATGACAGTGAGAATGGATTCTTCAATGGCTGAAAGACAAAACTGCTCCTATATCAAGGGACCCAACAGCGTTCGGGAATGTTCCCATTGCAAATCATGAAACCATAGTCAAGATGCACTCCTTTGTTTGCCATTTGATCTGCAGATTGGTTGTTTGATCGAAGGATATGAAGAAAGTTGACAGCATTAAAATCACTAGTAAGACTGTTGAAAATGTGATGCATCTTGTTGGAAGGGATTTTATAATTTCTGACTAGCTTCCTTACCTCTCTAATGACTAGTAGTGAATCCCTTAACACTACTAGATCTTTGATTCCAAGAGTGATATCAATTTCCAGCCCTTTCACTAAAGCTAACCATTCTGCATAGTTGTTGGTGTTCCTCCCAAGGCCCCAAGCAAAATCTTTCTATTCCCCCCCCCCAGATAAAAAAATTATCCCTCCCGCACTTGACAATCCTGGATTTCCTTTAGAGGCCCCATCAAAGAACAGAGTATGACAATCTAACTTTGTCCACCAATTGCTAAAAATTTTGGGGTTCTTTCGGATATGCCATCTTAAATGGGTGGGTTTTTTAGCATCTTCCAGAGTAGGCTTGAGAGGGAAAAGAAGATCTCTAATCCAACTTTTTTCAGTGGAGTTTAACGGCTCAAGATGTAAGTGCCGCAATCCATTGGACAAAAGATCTTCTGTCCATAATGCTTTGGCAGAGGAGGAGACTCTAACCAAAGATAGATTCAAGTTTTCAAATAAACCTTTGTTTCTAGCTATCCATATCTTCCAGCAGACATATTTGGGGAGCACAACCCATGCTCTCGAGAAATTTGGTTTTTTATATAAAGTACCTTGGTAATAGTCTTTCCAACATGTGAAGAAATATTTCCAATTTGTAGGAAGAGCGATATTAAAATGAAGCTCTTTAAGAGCTGAGCACCATACCTCATTATCGAAGGGGAAATCCAAAAAGAGATGATTATGCGTTTCTTCCGCGTTTTTGTACAGAATGTAGCGAGATGGTCCTTCAATTCCCTTATTTTTTAAATGCTCGACTGTCAGGATTTTGTGATGAACTAAGAGCCAACAAACAAAAATTATTTCCAGAAGTCCATCAACGCTCCATACATTTTTCCAGAGGCCTTCTTTTCTACTATTATTTTGAATTGCATTGTATCCAGCCATCATTGTGTATATTCCAAATTTTCCCCAGCTTCTGGAATTTGTTAAATTGATGTGGATTGGCAGTGAACCTTGGAGAAGCGTTTCCGGCAAAGAGTAGTCCAACCTCAATCGATCTGGCATTTCCAGGGTTCTCCACCTAGCCCATCTTCCATTGCTATGCCAACATGAAATGTCACTGATCGTGGAGATATTTTGACTGTCCATCCATCTCTTGAGATCCATGAAGCTGTCACGTTGTTGTGCAGTGCCCACACTATCCTCCCAAATTCGGATTTTCCTTTTGTTGCTAGTTGACCATTGCAGATCGTCTTGGATGATGAATGCTACGTTTTGGCATAACTTCCAGATTGGAGACGCGTTTTGGTTAATTGGAATGATAGTCAAGCATCTGTCTTTGTTTCCATTTAGGTATTTCTTCCTTAGTGCATCCTTCCACCAGGCTCTGTTTCCTGAGATCATTTGCCAAATGATATTTGCACCTAGAGCAAGGTTCATAGCAGCCAATTCTTTGACACCCACTCCCCCACTGTCTTTTTGCCTGCATACCGTGTCCCAATTGATAAGATGCAGCTTCTTAGTGTCGTTGTGTTTTCCTCCTTGCAAGAGGAAGCGTCTAAGCTCTTTTCCAATCTCCTGAATAATCGAATTGGGGGTTAATGAAATGGAACAAGTGAAGATTGGAAACGCTGCCAGAACAACGTTGATGAGAGTCAATTTCCCTGTCGGGTTGAGCCAGATAGCTCCCAAAGATTGTATTTTATTTTTTTATTTTTTCTACTAGTTCTTTCCAATCGGCTTTTATTCTTTTTTCCTTTGTGAATTGGGATTCCAAGATATCTGAAGGAGTTCCAGTTTATGCTACCTTCATATCCCAGCGTCTTGGCTATCCTGGCCATGGTTCTAGCAGGACAATTCCAACCATAGATTTTGGTTTTAACTGCATTAACTTTCCCATCTGATGCTTTGACAAAGGTGAAGATGACTTCTTTGAATCTTTTAGCAATTATGACGGAGGCTCCTCCTAAAAGTATAGTGTCATTTGCATACTGAGCGTGATTAGCATTTTTTACTCCTCTTGCAATTTTTTGACCTTTGAGTTCTCCATTGTTTTGCAGGGCTTGTAGCTTCTTGCTTAAAGACTCAACTACAATGAGATATAAAAGAGGGGAGAGCGGGCAGCCTTGACGGAGTCCTCGAGAGGCTTGAAATAAGCCATCAGGTCTGCCATTAACAAGAGGTGCAATCCACGGGTTGCTTACGCATGCTTTGATCCATCTACAATTTTTTTTGGAAAATCCCATTTGAGCATAATCTCAAATAAAAAGAAGTGATTGACCCTGTAGAAAGCGTTTTCCATGTCTAGCTTGATGGCCATACCTTGTTGTTTGCACTCCATGCTTGAATGGATGGCCTCTTGGACAATGATTATATTATCCATGATCTGCACGCCAGCAATGAAACCTCCCCGAGTTTCTGAAATAATATTTGCCATGATCTTTTTCATTCTTGTAGCAAGGATTTTGGTAGGAATTTGTTAAGAGGTGTTACATAAGGAGATGGGATGGAACCTTTCAATCGAAAGAGGATTTTTTTCTTTTGGGATCAAAGCCAAGAAGGTGGAATTTGTGGCTCCTCCGATTTTATCTTTTTTCCTGTTCCAGTTTAGCATTTTCTTTAGATCTTCTTTTATGATGTCCCAAGCAGCTCGATAGAAGTTGATTGTAAGCCCATCAGGTCCTAGGGACTTGTTAGGGTGGAGGTTCTAGATTGCTTCTATAATCTCATTTTCAAAGATTGGCTTTTCCAGCTCCTTGTTCTCTTCTTCAGAAATGCTGGAATGAATTCCTGTTGGCAGACCCGCTTGGGAGAAAGGATCTGTCTCGCCACTGTCAGAATACAGCTGATTGAAGTGATGCAAAGCCAACTTCTTGATATTGTCTTTCCCAGATATAATTTGGTTATTGTTGTTTTTGAATTCGTTGATGAAGTTGAAGCTCAGTTTGATTTTGGTTTATTTATGAAAGTAGCTTGTGTTTTTATCTCCTCCCTTTAACCAAAGTTGGTGAGATTTAATTCTCAAAAACTCTTCTTCATGTCTGGATGCTTTTAGGGCCTTTCCATGAACTAAGATTTCAGGAGTGATCTCTTATGCGTCCATTTTAGAGTGGAGGGTATCCAAACCTGATTGAAGGATTTTTTTACAATGCTAGGTTCTGAGTAGGAGTTCGCTGCCCATTTTTTCAGGGAAGAGGGGACAACTCTGAGTTTAGACTCCCATATGAATCTGGGGGAGCTGGAGAAAGAAGAGTTCCAGGATGAGTGAATAAGATCTAGCATTTTGGCTTTGTTCAACCATAGGGGGTTGAACCTGAAGGGAATAGGCCCTATGTTTGTTGGAAGGGAGAAGGAGATGGAGATGGGCTTATGGTCAGAGGTAGCTGAAGAAATAATGTGAGAAGAAGGAATAAAATCTTTTTGGATGAAGGTTGTACTTACCAGAAAATGATCTAGTCTTGCAGCAATGTCTCTTGGTCCAGCTCGCTTGTTGCTCCAGGTGAATTTTCCATTTTTGGGCATAGGATTCAGAAGATCTAATCTGCCATCAAATCTTCTAGTTTTTCACCAAAAGAGTCTCTGATGACCGAACCTCCTCTTTTTTCCAAGCTCGATTTTGTTGTATTGAAGTCTCCAGCTATGATAACATCTTTCCCATGTAGGTCCACCTTTAAAGAGAGTAAAGAGTCCCAAAAATCCATTTTTTCTCTGTAATGGGTAGGCCCATATACATTGCAACTGTAAATCAATTCCAGATTGCTTTTGTTTTGCACTTCTACTAATAACTAGCGTGTGTTTTCTTTGGCTGATTTGATATTGAATTTATTTGCTCTGTAGAAAGTTGTTATTCCACCTGAAGCGCCTCTAGAACTTATGGCCTTCCCAACATTGAATTTCCAGAAGAGAGATGACCTGCTCATAACCTCATCTTCCGACATCTTAGTCTCCTGGACAAGAAGAATGTTTGGTTTCTTAGTATTTATGATGTTTTCCAAAGCTTCTACCTTGATTGATCTTCCCAGGCCTTTGCAGTTCTAAGAGACTAGTTTCATTATTTATTGGATGTATGAGATCCTACTCAAGATCTGAAGTCTTTGGCTCCAGAATATTTGACATTATGAAGTAGTCCGGTATCTTCTATGCTGAGTTGCCTTCCTAGTTCTAATTCTCTTTCTGCCTCTTGCTCTCGTTGTTTCCTTTGATTGAGATTTTCTTCCTCTCATGGCTTGGGATGGCCCTAGCTGTGCTGTTTCCTGGGTTTTCTTGAGATGATGATTGGCCTAGGGATGCATGCCTTGGGTTGATCCTGCTGTGCCTAACCATTTCTGCCCATGTTCCCCCAGAGGAAGGCGATCTTTCATATGTTTTCCCAATGTTCTCTTCATCTGCTGCCACCATATCTGCCTAAGTTCCTCCAGGGGAGACCGACCTATTAGGAACCTTCTTTGAGACCTCTTCTACCACTATTGGGGAGAGTGTTGCAGGGGACTAGGTCTTGCTTCCTTCTATTCTGTCTTCCTTGTTCTAAGTTTCTAGATTTGATATTTTCCCTTCTTCAGTTTGGAGAGCATAAAATTGATTGTTGATAAAAGTTCCTTTGCTTTTTGTAGCTTGCTCCTGAGTTTTTTACTGCCCTTTTTTGGGGTTACTAGTAGAGGTAGGGTTTGTTTTTTTCCCTCTCTTTGCTTGATGCTAGCCTTCTTCTGGATTGTTTTCAGCTTCTTCATGTGTAAACTTAGGGCAGTTCTTTACGAAGTATCAGTATTCATGAGATTTCCTGCATTTGAATGACATTTGTTCATAGTCTACCTTCTGATAAAATTCCCATCCATCAATGAATAGATTAACTCCTTCCGGTAGTCCTTTCTCTAGGTCTACCTCTACGCAGATCCTGACACAAGCGAATAGAGGGCCTTTTGGTTCGGCTTTATCTATGTATCTGACTTAAGAATTCCTGATCGATTGCAGGGCTTCGTCATTCCATCAATGGAGAGGTAAATGAGGTAACCGGACCCAGACCGACATTATTGAAGGGACATCCTTTTCTGGATCAAAGGATAGGGTCCATCGGTTAAGATAAAGACCTCGAGGGCCCATCAAATAAGGGCCACTTAGGAAAATAAGGTCTCTATCTTCTTTGTTTTCGAACAGAAAGGTGTAAAAGCCTTTGTCCCAGAAACAATGTTGCAAACCCCCGGTGATGAGAGGCATCCAGTTTTTGAAGATCCATATTTCCATGGATTTCGATGAAGGCCATATCCCTGAGAACTGCCCAATTAGACCTCGCTCGCTCAAAGCTAGAGCTTTCATTCGTGAAGCTGCCGACATGATTTGAACTTTTGGCACTGCTACTTGCTTCACAAAGTTAGAAACTGGAGGTAGCACCGTGGGAAGAATTGGAGTGGAGGCAACCAATGCCTGGAAAGCAAGATCTAGGTTACTACGAGGTTCTTCCGGAGGAGGATCGTGCAGATGAATATAGCCAGCTTGACCTCACTACTGAGGAACACCAGGTTAGGAGGGACTTCGATCCAAGAGCTGCAAAGCAGAGGGGCTGTTTGCAGGGATCGACCTGTCCCAACCCTCGCATTCAGGCCTCGGCCCTCATAGATCAGGGAACCTGCGCATCAGACAACACACGAGCTCGCCAATCACTATGTTTCATTGTTGTTATAAACATTCTTTTGCCATGTTTAGTTATGTTCACCTTATTTATTTTTACCTTTTTCATTATCCTTTCTCCCTTATTTACTTCAGTATAATTTAATTATAAATTTACGATCTTTTAATGGCAATAATGATGATAGGAATAAATTCAGTAGCCAAATGACAAATATTTTAGGTTCTTGCACCAATTCGACTCTTGAAATTCACTCGTTAGTTAGAAAGTTTCTCTACCTATGGAAAAAGAATTCTCCAATTTGATCAAAAGACTAAAAAAACCAAATACAAGGACAATTGACAGCTATTACATGAATTTAAAGGAAATACATAGAATGACTTTGACAAGAGTGTTAAATGTAAACATTTTTCCCTTTGAAGTCCTATTTTACATCATTCAAACTTCAGACTTGTCAGCCTCACATTTCTACAAGTTTACCTTTGTATGCTTTATTATTAGTCAAATAGAAGTTCAATTATTCGCCTTCGGGAGGTCGGAAGTCGAAAAACGAAAAGATAGCTGAAAGTTCTAAGTAAAGTTGGATTTTCGATTCGCGAAATCGGAAAGTGGAAGTCGGGAAGTCGGAATTCGTAAATCACAAAGATAGCTGAAAGTTCTAAGGAAAGTTGGATTTCCGATTCTCGAAAACGGAAAGCGGAAGCCAGGAGGTCGAAAGTCGAAAAGCGGAAAGATCGCTGAAAGTTCTAAGGAAAGTTGGATTTCCGATTCCCAAAAGCGGAAAGCGGAAGTCAGGAGGTCGAAAGTTGAAAAGCAGAAATATAGCTGAAAGTTCTAAGGAAAATTGGATTTCCGATTCCCAAAATCGGAAAGCGAAATTCGGGAAGTCCGATGTCGAAACAGTTGGATTTTTGGAAAGTGGAATTCGGGAAGTTGAAGTCGGAAATCGAGAAACCAAGAATATAAAGGTAAGCATTACGTGAATATCCGCATTACGAAGTCGAAAATATGAAACCATAATTCAAAAAATCAAAAGACGGATATTATAAATATAGCTAAAAGTTCTAAAGAAAATTGGAATTCCAATCCCCCAAATCAACTATGTCATTAATGTGTTTAATCATAAATATCTTATCTTGAGGTTTTAAATAAATACCCAAATAAATATTATTAAAATATAACTCAATCACCAATCTTTTACCCTTTCGCGTTTCTTTGCAAATGCAAATGCAAATGCTAATGCTAGTTATTTATTTTTATCCTCTGAATGGTTTATAAGGATTTTTCTCATTTACACACTCACATTTTACATTTTCGTTCCCACATTTACATTTTCAGAAGGATTTTCGGAAGGCACGCTGAATTGTTTGAATTCTTTATAAGGAATTTTCTCATTTAAATTATCGGTATTGTTTATAGGACAATAAATAGTTGAGTATAGCATCATTATTGATCTGTGACAACGTTGGTACAGAGTCGGAGTTGGAATTTGATAGCCAAGAAGAAGAATCAGAGGGGAAAGCAAGGGAGGCAAGGAGGAAGATTTGCAGGAGAAAGATGATGAATAGGGCCGGCATTTGGAAGATCGTATTGACGTCAAAATCCGGAGGCGTCGTCGGGGCACGGTCATTCGCAGCGAAAGCAAAGAAGGGGGCGAAAGGGGGTCCGGGCGGGGGTCCTGCTGCTCCGACTATCAGCAAAGAGGTGAAATCGAGCACGACGGTGGGAGCGAACATCCTGAAAGATGGAGCGGATCCTCCCGTGAAGCCAGATAGCGAATACCCCGATTGGCTATGGCACCTCCTCGACAAGCAGCCGCCCCTCAGTGAATTGGATAGAAAAGACCCCAAGACCATGTCCTTCCCTGAGCTCCAGCGCTTCGTCAAGCTCGACAATCGCCGGAGGATCAAGGAAAATAATGTCTCCAGAGCTAAGCACTGACTGGTAGCATTCCGGTTTTCCCACTTTTTTACTTTCTGAAATTGTAGAATGGATGGATGGGCAGATAATAAAGGCTGTTTATAGGCCTTTGTTCATCTGAAAACCATAACATTCCAGCATTATTATAGATACGCTAAATGCAGTCCAAATCAGGGTGTAAATTCCATAAATTTTTGTCTATTTTGCCTCAATTTAACCCGCATCTGAAAACGGTTGTCACTTCTAGTGCACCAGTGATTATGATGGTTGGGATTGGTAACTTGTGTGCATTTCTCAATTCGTTTTGTGATTGGTTGTCATTTAATTTAGCTCATGCAAAATGACTGGAATATGTTTGCTAACAAGGAAAGCATTCTGACATGCATCGTTGTTACTCAAGCGGCTAAAGTTACTGTCGAGCTTTATTTATCCTAATATTTGATCACAGGGCAAATTAACTGCCAACAAGATATCAGTCATCTAGTTGCAAGTTCTGCTGAATAAATTGTGCTTGCTTCCAAAACATTGATTTAGTCACCCAGCTTGCTTGGTTGACATTGTATGGCGTCTTGAAATTGTTTTTATGACAATAGAATTTCCTTTCCTCCGGTGTGTTATTCCCTTTCAATTGTGAAGATCTTTATGTCGATGGGGGCAGCCACAAGGAGGCGATGTCTCCCATTAACAAACCGGTGGATGGGTGTCAAGATGAATATGCTTGCTGCTTGCTTGCTCGATCATCACTTCCTCTTTTGTGGGATGTGTTGTATGGGTGTGTGAAACAAGTCAATAACATTGTCGGACATGACTATCTTGTGGCATCTTGAAATTGCTTTTACAACCACAAAATCAATTTTTTTTCTCTATCAAGTTCACTCTCAACATCTCTGTCAATATGGGGTACTAGGTTGATTGTGTTTAAGAATGGTGATTATTATAAGTTTGCCTTATTTTTATAATTTTTTTTAAAGATTGACAACCTTCACTTATTGGTGTTTAGGCAGCTAGTCCTTCTCATCCTTGAACACACCGATGGTTTCCATTTTTCTTTAATATTTTATTAGAAGAGAAAGATATACTATTTTTTGAATACTCTTGGTTTATTGTAGATTTGATCTTGGCAGCTTCAAAGTTTTTACCATATGAATGTTGAAGATAGAGTTGTGCCTCTTGATGTCCTCATTGACATGTATTTCTATCTGAGTTGTATTTAGCAAAAAGTATTGTGTGGATCCTTTTATTATGAGTGACATGTCGGTCTTGGTCCATTTGTGTTTTACACTTTATGAGTGTAAGTGTATTAGTACACACTCATTTGTGCTGATTTATAGCAAGAAACATATCACATTGTATGATATTCTCTTATAATATTTGGGTACTTTGCACTCTTTTGAGTAAATATCTATGTTTATTAGTGTTTTTTTTCATATTTATGGACTTATAGTCTTATTGTGATTATTGCAATGGAATCATGTTCTCGTTAAGATTTTGGGATTTGTTCTTGTTTTTGTATAGCATTTATGGCCACAGTTAGGACACATGGGCGTTTTGGTACTATGTTGTGGGGAAGCGCTTCGCTTCACTCCCGAAGCTCGCTTCTAAAGGAAGCGCACTTCCTAAATGCTTCCATATGGGAGCGTTTTCAGGAAGCTCACTTCCTAGCAAAAAAAATGCTTCCTCGTTAAGTGGTGGGTGGGGGAACTAACCCTAGGTCCATACTAATGCTATATAAATGAGGAAAGCCTACTCTAATAGCAAAAAACCTAACCGTAGTAATCATCAATAGCACTAAATGGTAATATTAAATTCTTAAAGTAAAAGGATAGATTACCATTAATTGTTTCAGGATGTTTGAGAGTGGTTCCAACCTCATTAGACTTCAAATGCCAAAAGTAGAATTTTTTATCCCATCCAAAATTCAACAGACTTAACAGTTTTTAGGATTTTAGGATCGCAATGTTTCCATTGGGTTCTATCATGTATGAGGGTATGGGATTGGCATTTAATCAAACACATCTACCCCTCTATGTACCTTGATGTTGGTGGTGTTGATTGTTCAGATTGATGTTGGTGGCTTCAAAACTAGTTTTTGAAGAATCCCTAGTTTATAGCCTATTTATATATTGAAAATTTGAAACTTTAAGGTTGATGTTATGGACACTGGACATATGGTTGACAAATTCACTACTAGATGATTGATGATTAATGAATGATGTTATATGGTATTATGGTTTATTTCGTGTTTTTATGCTTTCCATAACTAATTCAACATTCTACATGCATTTGTTGACATATATGCATAATATATATATATAAAACGCTTTTGAAATGCTTCTAAACTGGAAGTTGTTGAAAATTTCGCTTTTCGCTCCCGCTCCCGCTTCTCGCTCCCGCTTCTCGCTCCCGCTCCCGCTTCTCGCTTCCACTCCCGCTCCCAAGTAACACAGTTTTGGTAACTAAGCAACTAGGATTTGAACTTTGCTAGTGCTTTTGGTGGCTGCACATGTGACCCCTTTTTGTTGAGATTCATAAGTGTTAGCAAGAGAATTGAACATAACAAAACCAACTCAAATTTTGCAATGAAGAAAGTGATAAACAACACTGGGGCAGCTGAGATAAGTGCAACCTTAAAAAGAGAAATCAACCCTAGCACAAGTGGGCTAGAGAGAGAAATAACACAAGTACAAGATAGATCAAACCAAGAACAATAAAGCGCAATGCTTTTTATATAGGAATGAATGATCACAATGTGCTACATACAAATATGAAATGGGAGTTGAGTATTTACACAACTAAAGAACTAAAGAGGTAGGGCACTTTCCCAAGGAGGGGTTATGGGCCTACATAGAGTTGAGTAGGTTAGCTAGAATATAGTATAAAATTACAAATAATTATGGCTGGAATATTACACTTTTCATTCTAACATTCTCCTTAAATAGGGGCTTATAGAGATAGGACATTACTTCACATCACCCCTTTATGCTGATTCTCTTGAATGAATATGAAATTGCAAGTTGGTGAGGGTGGCCTTAGGTAAATATTTGGTAAAGATGTCGACAAGCTGATTGGTTGAAGGGACAAAGATCAGTACAATTTGTTTCTGAGAATGGAGGTACCAACATAGTGCATCCAAATATAAATGTGATTTGTCTTTTGATGATCGATACGATTGTGAATACACTGAATGGTGTTTTTACTGCCACAAAATAGAGTGATGGGAATTTCTGGAGAAAGACCCAACTTGTCAAAAATCATCCTCATCCAGGCAATGTGCTTGTTGACAAGATTAATGCTAGCATATTTGGCTTCTTTGGAAGAGAGAACCACAACCTGCTGCTTCTTGGAAGACTAAGAAACTGCTCCAAAATCAAGAGTGAATAAGTATCCTGAAGTGGATTGCCTCCCATCAAGATCACTAGCCTAATTAGCATAAAAAAATTCATGAAGAAGGATGGGAGCACCGATTGGATTGTGGATGCCAATGTGAGTAGTGCCTTTGAGATATTGCAAAATATGTTTGGCAACTTGCCAGTTAGGTTCTTGCATATATTTGGAGCACATGCTGACAACAGAAGCGAT
The DNA here is from genome assembly GCA_001517045.1 of Pseudotsuga menziesii. NCBI lineage: Eukaryota > Viridiplantae > Streptophyta > Pinopsida > Pinales > Pinaceae > Pseudotsuga > Pseudotsuga menziesii. The sequence goes on from LPNX010093341.1 coordinate 369,206, forward strand.
GCTTGGGTGAGTATAAGTAAGGTAGAGTAGACTGCTTACTATAGATTTGTAGACAGTGGCATTAAATATGGAGAAGGATAGTCTGCCTAAAATTTCATCCTATAAGGGGTGTTCAAACAAGCTTACAATCCTCCATCCTAGAGCATTACAGAAGATCCATAGTACACTGATGCTGGGAGAGTGATATCCTAGAGGAAGATTGAGTAATCTGGAGACCAACAAATTAGTGGAGTGGGCCCAGATCAACCATCTCAAAATAGTCCTAAATGTTTAGCTTCACTACTTTATTTATGGATGGTGAATGACTAGCGATGATGAGGTCATTGACATAGAGGACAACAATGATTGCTTGATTGTCATGATGATGAATATAAAGATCATGCTCAACCTCGTAGCAAGAGAATCCACAACTGAGAAAGAATGTGTGGATTTTCTCATACCAATCTCAAGGTGCTTGCTTAAGCACATACAAAGAATTCTTGAGCTGGCATACCAGTGGTGTAGGCCCATCAGGAACAAATCGTGGTGGCTATTGGATATAAATTTCTTTCTCTTGAAGGTGTCCATGAAGAAAGCACTTTTGACATCAATTTAATGAGCTTCCCAATCCAGTGAAATCATTAATAAACAATATCATCTAAATTTAATCCATCCTAGCAACTAGAGCATAAGTCTCAGTGTAGTCAACACCCTCCTATGAAAATCCTTTGGAAAAAAGCCGAGTTTTATGCTTTTCAATTAGTTCATGAACACCAAACTTGGTCTTATAGTCCCATTTACAACCAACAATATTCTTACCTGTAATGTTCCGTTTTTATAAAATGGGAATCACTGAGGACTAATAGCACTAGGAGTAGAAAGGTACATCAATTCAGTATTATTAAGTCATCAGTGTAGTAAGAAGGCCATAAGAGTTCATATCATAAAGCATGCGGAGCATGCATGCCTTATTTTAGTGTTAAATTCAACATGAAATTAGAATTGCATGCATGCAAAAGTGAAGCGTAAACCCTAAAAGTGACATGCAAACCCTAAAAGTACATGTTATTATATTTAAGAAGGGTTATTGGACCAAAGAGAATATCTATTGTTATTGTTGATTGATTTTGGAGTTTCGAGCAGCAGCACAGCGTGCAGCTGCGGCAGTTGGGGTTGGAGACGGTGTCTTTAGCTAGCGAGGATTCGGCAGTGAGATATCTGCCCTAGCCTCTTATTGGGATAGATCATCTAGGTTGATCCATTGCATCCATCATATACTACAGTATTCGGAGATCCAACACATTCTGAAGGGTTATTAGCAGATCCACATTTTGTAGCCGGAAGTAGCAGGGAAAACACAAAAGGATTCGCTGGGACCACAAAACCCAGTCTTTCCTCCGCATGTCAGCTTCCTCTTTTTCAGCAGGCCTATCCTACGGTATGCAGTGATTATCAGCTATCAACCAAACAGATCAGTTGGGGGCGTGAGCAGTAGAACTGCGAATCAATTCGCTAGGGCACTTAGAGGCAACCAAACCTCCGCATGTGCCAGGCCATCTCTCCGGCATCAACAGACGGCCATCTCTCCGGCATCAACAGGCGGACAAGCTTAAAAAGTTTTAGCTCGAACGGACCTCTCCTTCTACAAAAACGTCACCTTCAGTCTGGAGGGTTTTTACGGGACTGCAGGGCGGTAACATCGGAGGAAAAGAGCATTATTAGACCACCCATCCGGATCCTTATGTATTCAACTATCTCTGGAGTCATTATCATCCAGAATATCAGTGGTGAGTGTTAATTTATCTCTGCAAAACCTTGGCCCTAATTCTGCTATATTTTAGGGCATTTTTGCATGGCGAGTTTGCATGTACAGTTATTTTGCAAATTTGTATGAGATTGAGTGTGCAAGTCAACACTATCATAGAACATTAGAGAATATCAGTATTTGGGATATTACAGTGGTATCAGAGGATGTTCCTTGCCAGCTATGGGCATGCAAAATTGTAAATGAATTCAGAAGATCCATACAACATTACTTACCAGAGACAGAGGTTTAGAAACAGTGATAGAGGAGAAGAGGAATTAGAGGACATAGAGTTTGGGGACAGAGAGTATTAGTTTGGAAAGGGCAAAGAAAGAATGGCTGATGATGATAAAACAACTTTCAATAGTCTCATGTCAGCCATAAAAGAACTCACTATTGGGCAAAAAGAAATGATGAGTACCTTCAGGCAAATGATAGAGAAAAATGGGCCCACCCCACACAGTCCCTTGTTTCCTAATAGTGATAGGGTATCCACCAGTAGTAGTGGGGAGCACTTACATACCAACATGCAGAGCCATCCTCATATATACAACAAGCCTTCCCGACCTACCATGCCTCAATTCTTAGATAGTCCAGCTGCAGTGCCTCTGGCACAAGTAGAACCAGAAGAATCCATGAGTGCCTATCTGAGAGAGTATAGAGCTTTAGGAGATGACTTCCATTCAGCCATGACCTTCACTGACTTCTGCCACTTCAAAAGTAAGAACAAACCCAGAGCTTACAATAGGACCACCACCCTAGCAGATGCCATCGGCTAGACTAGAGAGAGGTTAGCAGTATTTCAACACTTGCCTTGATATCAGTAGTATCTAGCCTTGGGTGATGAGGTATGTGCAGCGTTGTCCTTTCAAGATTATTACACCATCAAGTTCGAGAGCCAGCCCAAGGATTTAGATGAGGATCTCCTTAAAGGCATAGTTGGGGGAGTGAAGAAAGATGAGCATGAAGTACAGGTTGTTGGTGAGCTTGATTTGGAATTAACAGTACATGATGAGGATGTGCTTGAGGAGATAGCATTAGAGCCATCCTGTGAGTTTAGCGACACCAGCACATTTGCTAGTCAGATTGTGGTCAAGCTGTATGATGAGTTGGAGTTGGTATACTCTTCATCACCTACATCAGGAGTCTAGACAGTTATGACAGACGAAATACATGTGGTGCAAGGCAATGAGCACAACAGTCGAGACAGTGGGCAGTCACACATGGAGGTTAGGGAGAGTTTATATAGGCATGAGATAGAGTTTCCAGATGATAGTCATCGACAAAAGATTGAAAGTGTTAAAGAAAGCATTCTAGCAATGAAAGAGAGGACCAAGATACTTTGGGACACCATATTACAACGAGATGTTGAGCTTACAGCTCTTCAAGTTGTATGTACCAAGTTAGCAGTCAGGCTTTCTAGTATCGAAGAGCAGTTAGATTCCTTGATGGGGCAGCAGAAGAAACATACTATTGCATTTCAAAGCAATTCTCTTTAGGAGTACATAGACAAGGCTTGTAGTAGCTTGAGTCCACATTTGCATAATGGCGGATGGTTTTTACAGATTGGCCAGGATCGAGAAATTGGGCAGCAGTATATGAGCATTCTAGTTGAAATCAGAAGGGCAGAATGTCAGCTTGGTAGGATTATTCCTTGTGATGGTGCTTATGGACAAGGTTCTTTTGGGGATTGGATTGGAGAGAGATTAAGAGTTGGTGTCCTATTGAGTGGGCGATTCTTAAAAAGACATTCCTAGCCAAGGGTATAGTCCCACAAGAGCCTTGGGATATTTGGGATGAAAGATGCACAAGTTTGCATTGGGATCCAGGTGGGAGACCTTATGAGGGATGGATAAAATGTTTACTAATGGGGTTACTTGGGAGTCTTCAGGATGCTCCTTGTGTTGATACTAAGCAGGGTAGCGGTGGATGCATTTTGATCTCTGCAATTCTCAGATTGATTTGGGACGCTGGGATTACAGTGACTGGTAGTTTGGTGATTGCTAGAGGATGCTTTCAGGAGGTCTATTGTGATGGTACCTCGTTTAGAGCCTGGTTAGTTACTCTAGTTATAGGAGGATTCCATAGGATATGTTGTGATGGTACCGTGCAGTGCAGTGCTTTGAGCAGAGGGTGCTACAGATCTCCTAGGATAATTTGGGACCCTAGGATCATCCTCGGATTTAGTTGGTTCAATTGATTGATTGTGGATTTGCGTTGGCATTGCTTGAGGACAAGCAATCTTTGGTGAGGGAGGACTGTAATGTTTTGTTTTTATAAAAAGGGAATCACTGAGGACTAATAGCACTAGGAGCAGAAAGGTACATCAATTCAGTATTATTAAGTCATCAGTGTAGTAAGAAGGCCATAAGAGTTCATATCATAAAGCATGCAGAGCATGCATGCCTTATTTTAGTGTTAAAGTCAACATGAAATTAGAATTGCATGCATGCAAAAGTGAAGCGTAAACCCTAAAAGTGACATGCAAACCCTAAAAGTACATGTTATTCTATTTAAGAAGAGTTATTGGACCAAAGAGAATATCTATATTTATTGTTGATTGATTTTGGAGTTCGAGCAGCAACACAACGTGCAACCGCGACAGTTGGGGTTGGAGACGGTGTCTTCAACTAGCAAGGGTTCGGCAGTGAGATATCTTCCCTAGTCTCTTATTGGGATAGATAATCCAGGTTTATCCATTGCATCCATCATATACTACAGTATTTGGAGATCCAGCACATTCCGAAGGGTTATTAGCAGATCCGCGTTTTGCAGCCGTAAGTAGCAGGGAAACACAAAAGGATTCGCTGGGACCACAAAACCCAGTCTTTCCTCCGCATGTGAGCTTCCTCTTTCTCAGCAGGCCTATCCTACGATATGCAGTGATTATCAACCATCAGTTTGCTCAGTTGGAGCAGCTATCAACCAAACAGATCAGTTGGGGGCGTGAGCAACAGAATTGCTAATCAATTCGCTAGGGCATTTAGAGGCAGCCAAACCTCCGCATGTGTTGGGCCATCTCTCTGGCATCAGCAGATGGACAAGCTCAGAAAGTTTCAGCTTGGACAGACCTCTCCTCCTACAAAAACGCCACCTTCAGTCTGGAGGGTTTTTACAGTACTACAGGGCGGTAACACTGGAGGAAAAGAGCATTATTAGACCACCCATTCGGATCCTTATGCATGCAGCTATCTCTGGAGTCATTATCAGCCAGAATATCAGTTGTAAGTGTTAATTTCTCTCTGCAAAACCCTAACCCTAATTATGCTATATTTTAGGGCATATTTGCATGGTGAGTTTGCATGCACAGTTATTTTGCAAATTTGTATGAGATTGAGTGTACAAGTCAACACTATCATAGAACATTAGAGAATATCAATATTTGGGATATTACATTACCCTTGGGGCAAGGGAGCTGATTCTGAAGTATGATTCCTGATTAGAGCATCATACTTGGTAGACATGGCTGCAGTCCATTGAGGAGTGTCTTTGGCATGATTATTAGCAGTGGGATCTTTGTCATCATCACCTTGGTAAGAAACGCTTGTGGAGTAGGAGTCTTCTAGCGGGGTTGCATATCTCCTTTAGGTGGAAAAAAATTGACAAAGTCCTTAATAGTGGATATAGCCCACTTAGGCATAGGTGTTGACCTAGCTGAAGAAGGAGGGTCTGGAGCAGTTAAAATGGTTGAGACTTCATTTGCAGTGCTATGGGGTCATCTTCAACGCTATGGAGTGGATCAATTATTAGAAGTGGAATGCTAGATGGAGGATTTTGTATAGAAAAGGAACTCATGCATGAGGAGATCTTGGTGAGTCATCAATAAGGTCCTTATCATCATCATTTATCTACCCAGCGATTATAGGAGTGATTGATGAAACACTCTTAAGAGGAGTATCATCACGAGAGAGATTGATTGGAACACACTCAGAATTATCTGTAAGTAGTGGAAAAGATCATAGTGGACCATGACTCATGAGTAGGAATTTCATTAAAGACAACATCTCTACTGTAATGTACCCTACCTACCATTTCACACCCAGCTTGCACTTATTGTATTTTAGTTCAACATAATCATGTTGATTATCTAAACCAATTATTTAGATGCTGTATGTTCTCACTTCTCAGGCATTGGAGTGGACTCCAAGCTTATGTCCTTTAGGACGAGTGAGAAAATAATTCGATTTGTATAATATACTATTCAATTCTAGTAGACTACTCAATGAAAGATTATCTTAACATTTTCTACCATCTGGAAAATAAACTGAGACCTGTCAGTAGGTCTGACGAAGGCCAAAGCAGTGCGGTAGTCCCTGTTTAATTACCTTTCAAACAGTGAAACTATAGCACAGTATACATCAAATCAGGAGCTTTGACCTACAAGACTAATACCTTGGGGTATATACAAGAAACTCTTTCACAGACAGTCATGATACATATCTCACTTGAAGTGCATTTTGCATACACTGCTTCCTGAATATTATAGTGAACCTTCGTGCAGATTTCTTCTTTAGAGATTTTACTTTTGAAATATCTTACTTATCCTAAAGTCTTCTGAAGAACTGGTATCAAAAGTTGCTACATTTCAAAGAACTCACATTGCTCTCTTTCCAATGGCATTGATTGCCTTTCAGCAAACTAAGTCTCATTTGTCTTTTGTTCTGTCTGTTGTATGCTTTAATCGCAAAAGCCAAAAACTGAGGCAATGGCAATTTTAGGTAAGTTTTTTGAGCAATATACTTATTCAATTTACAAATCATTGCGACATGTATATCGCTATATGTATTCAATATCTTGTATGCAACGTCATCCGGTGAAACCTTTGCTTTTAACATTTGCTGAGAAATTTCAGTAGCTTCCCTCAATCTTCCCTCTGCTGTATACAGTCCAAGTACATTATTAAAAAGAGCTGATCTGTGAGAAGCCCCAATTCCTACATCTCTTTTGCAATTTTAATGGCTTAATTAAGTCAGCCAAACTTTTTGTATAGACACATCATCATGGCATAAGATTATTCATCCAATCCACAAGTAGGGGAGTAGCGTGGATCCAAACAACTACCAGCCTATCATGGGGGGCCATACATTCTCCAAGCTTTATGCCATAGTCTTACATTAGTGGATTTCTGAGGAGCTAGAGAGTTGACATCTCACGGCTAGAGGGCAAGCCTGTTTTCTCCTGGACTACCAGACGAATGATTACATCTTCACACTCTGAGCCATAATTGAGGAGGCCTGACATCACTCTTTGAAAGTTTACAGTTGCTTTGTAGATTTTCGGAAGGCATTTGACACAGTGCCGAGGGAGGCATTATTCTAGAGACTTCGAAACATTGTGATATTGTGATATTTGAGACTCTCTTGATATGAGTTAGTTGTGGGACGCTTCAGGATGGCACATGGCCTTTTTGACTTCATAAATTCATCTAGAGTACCATTGGGGTAAAGCAGCGGTGCCCCCTCTCGTCGACCCTCTTCGGGATATACATTGACAAGCTAGAGTTTTTCCTTCACGAGCACATCCAAGAGGGTGATACCTTCTACATCAGGTATTGATCTCCTTTCTTCTTTTTGCAGATGACTTGGTGTTGTTGGCCTCTACTCCTAAGGGCTTACAAAGATAGATTGACACCTTGTCTAGCTTAACCTAAGTAAAACCAAGGTTATGGTCTTCAATGCATCGAAGGGATCTCTTATAGACCTACATTTTTACTCTTGGGGGGAAGAGATCGATCTCTCCACATCTTACATTTACCTAGGAGTACAGTTCACGAGGCCTCGTTTTGGCATGCAATAGGCCCTCCAGCCTCGCTTCAACAAAGGATACAGTTCTCTAGCACTCATTGAGAGACAATGCTTTTAGAACTAGTTTAAGGACATCTCGTCCAAACTCTATCTCATGGAGGCGATTATTAGACCCACGGTTCCCCCATTTAGATTCTCCCTAGATGCACCAAGCCATCTCTTACTGCCTGGACAGGTACTGAACTAGTCCATCAGAGAGGATAACAGATTGTACATTCAGGTTACTTGTACCTCACCTTCGACGAGCTTGGATTCAAAGATGTCCTACCTTGAGCACTTCTTAGAGCTACATGATGGCATTATTGTTCACCCCCTTGACATGCGCAGCCATTGCCTACACTTACTTAGGATTCCCTTGGGATAGCTTTGGGTTCGTTCTCATCGACTCCGAGTGGAGACAACCCACCATCTACCATGATCTGACAGTGTCTGCTAGGTGTGCCACTTACAGGAGCCGGTGATAGAGATGCACCTCATCTTTAGGTGCCCTTTATACTATGAGACCAGAGGATGATATCACTGCCTCTATAGGGAGTCAGGGGGATCCCTCTCTACCTTTTTTTGACATCAGGACCAGAGATGCCTCACCCTCTTCCTTAGGGAAATATTCAACCATAGGTCCCAGTTCCTACACACCCCACCCCACCTTGGGAGGACCAAGACAATAACCTCTTATTTTAGTGTTGATCCATCGGCCTGGAGCGACAAGCAGCGAGTAGAGTCCCAAAGTACCTATGATAGTACGGTGGTGAGACCTCAATTCTCTCGTCAGCCTCCCCCTCTGGGAGATTGATTGATTTTATTGAGACCAGTTCAGAGTTGTCAAACTATATACTAGTCCACTCATTCTAAGAGCGCTAGAGGGATCTAGCCCAGACGGATCTAGATCAGAGCACTTCTCGCCTGCCAGATTTCCTCCTAGCCCTAGTAGGGTAGGCAACAGTCTATCTAAAGTTTCTTTCCTTCGACTTCGGAAGTTAGGAGTATCCCTCGCGCCTACATTCCCCTAGGGTTGTACAATCGAACATCTTGATGGCTTTTGAGATCCCCGACAGTGAGAGTGAGTAGGCGCCCCGTTTCCCCCCCCCTCGTCCTCAACCATCAGGCTTAGGAGATCTTGGCATCATTGGATCTATCTTCAGCTCTCTCTTACGTTCTTCCTTTCTCTTGGCAAGTTTTTGAGTTGTTTGAGCTGTCCAGCCTCGGACAAACTCACTTTGTATTTTGCATCCTGTACCTTTGATATGGTTTTATACACGTTTATGAGGCTTTACTACTACTTGTATCTTTATTTTATCTTATTTTGTCTTAGTTTCAGCACTTTCTAGGAGCTGCATTTGCACTCCCACATTGTACTCGTATTGGATGTATCGTCTAGTGCCATGGACCTACTTTTGTGGTTATTTGTTGGACATTAATAAAATTATCTTATCTTATCTTATTAGCTTGGCCCACTTACTTTAAAGATGAACTTTGCCTCACTGACCATACCAGACTAATTGTAAAAATTAATTGTACAATTTGTTGCAAGGACATCTGGACCATCTCTCAATTTCTTTTCTCTCCATAATGGAATAAACTGCTTGATCATCATTGATGACGATTTGCAAATCACCTTTGTTGTCACTATCCCATCCATTCTCTCCTTTAAAACCTTGATTCTCTGCAACAACCAATTCTGCTGGAGGTGTCAAATCCTGCCTCGCAGAAGATCCTTCAGCAAATCAGTTCTCTTCATTGCCTTCCACATCTTTGTCTTTCTCATCTTAACCTCTCGAAAGCCCAGGAAATAAGTTATCACACCATTGATCACCGTCATCGTTGTCCTCATCAAAGTGATGAATATCAATGCAATCTCTATGCTTACTAATTCCACTTTCATGAGCAGAACTACAGGAAGCAAGAGTCGTACAGGTATGGAAATGATCCTCAACAAGTTCCTCTAAACCTCGTCTGAACTCTGCATGAGCAGTGGAAACTGACTGGGCCTCCACTAATTCATTCATCTCCTGCTTGTCAGAGCCTTCTCATCAATGGTATTTTGTATCTTGGTAAAAGGCACTAAAATACAGTCTTCTAACAGTCTATTGGTAAAAGGTCCTTATTGTCTCATTTCTTAGAAATCAGCCTTATTAACAAGTTCACAATGCCATGATGTTCTTGGAAAACAGCTTTATGCAATGCAGTACAGCCATGAAAGTCTTGAGCACATAGATCTGCACCAGCATCAATGAGAATTTTTACAACCTTTTATGGGCCTGTATATGCTGCACATAACTGATTTAAGACAGGGTTCTCTTCACCAATGAACTACAGGTCTGTAGTTCTTCCATTGCAATAAATATACATAAAAGGTCAAAACACCCACAAAGATTTTACGTAGTGGATACTTGGTTCAACTAATGGTACTCAACTAGTGAGTTGTAAAACCCATCAAAGCTAATTATTTATTGATATTTTCATGCAAAACAGCAGAGTGGATTAAATATAAATAAATTCAGGATTGGGTAAAAAACATCACCGAGAAGATGCAAATGCCCTGCCTTTCACAAGCATATTATAAACAAATCAAGAATGTCACAAGGAGAACCTCTTCCTTCTCTGCTCAGCAGTCCCTTAGAAGTCCCTCCTTCCAGTGCTCTTCAATGTGGCATAGAAAGGTCCAGATTGCCGTCCATTAATTTCCGGCCAAGTTGTTCTTGGTTCTTGGCTCCTTCCAAGTTCCTAATGGCTTCCTTTCATAGTTGTCATGTTCCTTAGTATGTCAGCCTCTTCTTCCAAGGTTAAACTCTTTTTTTCTCCTCACCTCCAAAAACTAGCTTCCTCTACTGATTCGAATTTCCCGTTATTTGCATGCATGAAGGATGACAAGGAAAGTCCTAATCCAACTCTTCTTGGTTCCAATAATGTAGAGAAGACAAACTTCCTAGGATGTAGGAGTTGGTTGCCTAGATTTAGTATATAGTTAAGTTCACTTTCTTTTCCTTGATTTAAACTACAGTTTAGGCTCAACATCATAAAATAGTGAAAGGTTTGGATAATCGCAAGGTGGATAATGCATGTGAATATTTCCTTAGACCCCCTTACCTTTCCCTTCTTGTGGTATTATAGCCCCTTTAGGCGCTCATGCTTAGTCAATCTTAGTTATCTTATTAACTGAAAAATAACAATATTTGTGAATATTCAAATCACCATGGCATATATTTCTTTTAGTGTTTAAGCAAAGTACAGTAATAAAGAAAGCTATGCACAACGTTGCATGATTAAAATTTAAAATAAAATGGTTACATCTATGTTCAATCACTTTGTGAGTGGAAGGATCGTATACACGATACGCCTTGGAAACTTCACTGTAACCCACCAGAATGCAGCAATGGCTTTTAGGCACCAATTTTGTTTTGCTTTTCTCTAGGAATATGGGTGCATGCACTTGATCAAAAAATTCTAAAATATGAAATTGAATTTTGTTTCCATACCATTTCTCACAGGGAGTCATACCTTGAGCAACACAAGTAAGCATCCAATTGATGATGTGGGTTGTACAAACAACTGCTTCCCCCCATAATTAAGTTCCATCTTCTTAAAGTGAAGCATACAAGGAGCCATTTCCATGATAGCTCTCTCTATTCTATATTTGTTGTGAACTAGTCCTTAGCCAAGAGACGCCATGAAATTTGAGAAATGTTTGGAAATCGCCATAGATGTATTCTCCTCTGTGATTGGGCCTGATATGCTTTGATTTTCCACTAATGATTTAAAATTTGTAAATTTCCCCCAAAAAATTATCACTGGATTGAATGGTATATAACCATAGGAATCCAAGAGAAATCATCAATGAAAGTAAGGAAGTACTATGATCCCCCAAGAGGAGTGGTTATAGGCCCACAAATGTCACCTTGAACCAACTCAAGAGATCGAGAGGCTCACTTCATTAAATTCTTTAAAAATGATTCTTGATGGTGTTCTCCTATTATACACCCTTCACTTACATCAATAGGTGCTTCAATATGTGGAAGATCATTAGCCATCTGCAGAGGACTCATATTTCATGAGGACCCAAAGTTTGTACGCCCCAAACATTGATGCCACAACATGTTGGTGTTGTCAGCATTGTATGTCCCAAACATTGATCCCATAACATGCTGGTGTTGTCAGCATTGGCTACACAACACAAATCCTTTTAGTATCAAGGAGGCTTCCCTACCTTGCACATATAATTGGATTCATCACAATCACTTTAAAATCATCATCCATATCTTTTAATAACACATTGATCTGGCCAAAATTCCACCTTTTGTTCGTGGGACCGATGTAGTGTATATAAAGAAGATCGAGTCCAACTCCTTGAAAATGAAGGGCTTATCCAAACTTAGTAGTGTTAGTGATGACATCTCCACATTCTAAAATTGGTAGGGTTGAGTTATCACCAATGACTGCTTTTTCTCCACTATGCTATTGTTGGTAATAAAAAAGGAAGCGTCAATGTTTGGTCATAAGCTTTGAAGCCAACAATCTATTCCTGCGCAATGGAGGACCAATATGTACTTGTAGAGTGCATGATTAAATGTGCGTTGTAAGATGAGTCCATTAGGTCCAACTTGCCTTTATGGATCCAAGAAAAGAAAGTTTTCAACATTTTGGACAAAAAAATCTGCAATGTGCTATTGCAATAGAACAGATGGAGGAAGAAAGTGTTGCTCCTTGAAGGAGGGTCAAAACCCTTAAAAAGGTGCCAACCTTGAAAGAGGATTAGATTCCTAGAAAACTCCTTGAAAAGGAGAGTTGGCCTTAAGGGAAGTTTTTGAACACAACAAAATAAAGATCCAAGAAACCCTAGTTTTGTCATGGCAAATAAGCCCGAGCAATGCCACTGGCCAAAAGTCTTTTGTGATCAGATGTTGGATTGAGTGGGGGAGGTTCACACCTGCTTCCATATGTTGTTGAGATCTACAAATGTTAGCAAGAGAATTGACTAGAACCAAAACCAACCTAAATTTTGCAATGAAGAAAGAGATAAATGTGCTAGGGTAGCCAAGAGAAGTGCAAACTTAGAGAGAAATATTTAATAAACCCCAGCATAAGCACACTAGAGAGAGAGAAATAACCCAAGCACAATATAGATCAAACCAAGAACAAGAGATTGCAATGCTTTAAGGTGTCGTTAAACTAAATGACTTGTATAAGAATGAAGGACTGATCACGATGTGTTAGATTACAAATTGGAGTTGTGTATTTATACCAGTGTTGCCAGAGCGTGGAAGCGAAGCGGGTGCGGGTGCGCGGAAGCGTGTTTTTCAAAAAATGGCCGGAAGCGAAGCGTGGTCGGAAGCGTTTATATATATATATATATAAATATATATATATTCAAAAGAAAACATGTAGAATGTCAAACTAGATGCAAAATTTATGAAACATGTATGTTTGTGATACTTCCAATATATGAAATGCCATCTAGATTCCATATTATCCATCATTCCATCCATACTACGTAGTAAATTAATGAATAATCATTCAAGCATCAACCATCTAGCTGCTAACAATTACAAAATACAAATTAACAAATTGAAATACATTTTACAAATACAAATAGAAACCATATAGATTCTAGCAATTACAAACATAAAAACTTTAGAACCATATAAGAGGGAAGTACATC
>LPNX010093341.1:385364-401141 GCA_001517045.1 Pseudotsuga menziesii
TGGCGGGCGCGCGGTTCCGGGCTTTAGGGCGCGCGTTTCCGGGCTTCAGGGCGCGCGACCTCTGAGATGCCGGCGCGCGATTCCTCCACGAATTGCCAAAAACGAACTTGAAAAACCAGGAATCGTTTTTTCCTTCACCGGTGCGCGGTTCGGGTTTTCCGGTGCGCGGTTCCGATCACGCTTCGGGGGCGAACTCGCTCGGAGCGCGATTCGGGGGTCGGGTCCGGGGGGGGGGGGGACGCTTCGGCAACCCTGATTTATACATGACTAAAGAGGTATGATGCTTTCCTGAAGGAGGGGTTCTGGCCCTGCATTGAATTGATTAGGTAGGCCTCAACCAAACCTAGGAATATAATATAAAACTATAAATAATGTCGATCACTGTCAAATCTGAAGATTACACCCTTACTTCTAACTGTTTTCTGTAAATTGCCATCCATGTACATACTTTGTTATTATTGATAGTCAAAGGAAGCTCTTTATTTTTAAAGATGTTGGGATCTTGTTTCTCTTTCTTTCTCCAAGTAAAACTTTGCGGGGAAACCCAAGAGATGCTTCCTCACATTCATTGATCCCATCCCTAGTAAACCCGTTGATGTAGATTAGTGCACATAACCCAAGGGGATTTGAAACGAGCACCCACCAACATTGAACTAGCTAAATGTCCAGTGATATTGGTAGCAATAATTGAGCCAATCCCTTGGGTTGCCCCTTGAGTCGGATTGTATTTTACACTTATAATCCCAACACTTATAAATTGTAGCAATGATTGAAACAAAACCAAGCACAAAATTAGACTTGGTTGAAGTGTTAATTTTTCTAACTCCAACACTAGATAAAACAATTCCTAGTGATTTTCCTTTTGCTTAAAATCAAATTTTGAGCTCACTGATTATTTTATACTCATTGAGATCTATCAACAGAAATAAATAGCGGAAGAAATGTAGGAAACAAATCACACAATACATGCACAATTTTTTGCCCTTCAAAATCGGTTTTTCATTAAAATATTCCAAGTTTACAAGGGCTCCCTTCTTTGGAAAATGGCCATGAGAAAAATACACAACAAACGTGGCAAAATATAATATGCTCACAGAAGGAAAATCTCCACCCACAAATCTGCCCCAAGAAACTTTAACAAAAACCTGAAAAAACCCAGAAATTATTCTACTTCCTGCTGCCTTGTCCGTGCGGATTCCATACGACATGTTCGTACACTATGTACGGATTCCATACGTCCATACGACATGTTTGTATGGCCTATCTGTATAACTTACTGGTTGGTTTGCTGCTTGACCCTATTTCTACTAGACTAGTATGATTGCTTGCTGCTCTCGAACTTCTGTCTTTTCTCTCTCGACCATGAATAGGAAATCAGGAAGTCCTCCTAATTCCCCATTCAATGCTTGAGTTTCTCTCTTGTGATATGTGTCTTCTCCTCTCTCCTTGGCTTCCTTTTATACTTTTGGTATGAACCAAAACCCTAACTCCGATGGCCGAGATTAGACCTCACTCACCTGAGATCGACAGTTGTGGTTCATTTAGTGACGATTCCCATGGGTAAGATACAAACCCATGGAAATATCTGTCTGAGCTACAAACATCAACACTCCCTCTTAGCGACGAAGGTATTTTCCACCACTCCTAGCCTATCTCTGAAGAAGACAAACTTCCCTTTCACCAAGGGCTTGGTGAGAATGTTTGCACCTTGCTCATTTGTGGAAATGTACTGGAGCTTGACTCCTATCTTCTGGGCCCTGTCTCGGATGAAGATCATGAAGTGATACCTGATTTCAATAAACTTGGACTTTTGACGAAACACTGGATTCTTAGAGAGTTTGATACAACTTTGATTATCGTAGTGGATTATTGTAGGCTCCAACTCTTGACCAAATAATCTTTTAAGCAATTTGGGAAGCCAAAGTGCTTCACAACTTGCCATTCTTGCTGCCATGTACTTTGCCTCTATTGAACTGAGTGATATGAAAGTCTCCTTCTTGTTGAACCAAGAAATCACTTTTGAGCCCAGGTTGAAGCAACACTCTGAGGTGTTCTTTCGATCAATTGCACTCCCTGCCCAATCTGAGTCTGAGTAACCCTGACACTCTACTCCATCACCTCCAAGGTACCTCAATCCATACTCCATTGTGCCTCTTAAATATTTGAGCACATGCTTTGCTGCTACCCAATGCACATGCTTCGGTTCCACCATGAACTGACTCAAAGTGTTAATATCTGGCCTGGTGTTGACCAAATGCATCAAGGTTCCTATAAGTTGTCTGTATACTCTGGGATCCACCCACTCTGAATTTGAAGAGTCAATCTTCTTTAGATTAGATAGCGAAGGCTTAGCCATCGGTCTAGTTTTCCATCCCGAATCTCTTCAAGATCTCAACTATGTACTTTCCTTGTCCAAGGAGGATCTCACCCGAACTTTGCCATATCTCTAACCCCAAGAAGTAATGCATCAAGCCGATTTCCTTCATCTTAAACTTCATGGCCAAATCAACCTTGCACCTCGCTATAAGCTTCTTTCCACCCGTGAGAAATAGATCATCCATGTACAACACCAAGATGAGTGGATCAGATTCAACAAGTATGAAATACAAGTTGGGATTTGCCTCACTCTTGGTGAAGCCCATGCTTTGCAAATTTCCGTCCATCCTGGAATACCATGTCTTGGGTGCCTGCTTGAGTTTGCACAAGGCTTTCTTAAGCCTGCACTCATGAGACTCCCTCCCATGTGTTTTACATCTTCTATGGTTTATGTTGTATGCATTTTACAATTTATTTGTTCCTAGGGTGTTTTGGGTTGTTTTTACAACTTTGTATCGCTTGTATCGTGTGTGTGTTTGACCTAATCTTTGCAACATATTGCTATTCTTTTTCACTATTGAAATATGTCTCACTACAAGTTTATGGATCAAATCTACATTTCTTTCATGCATAATTTCTATGAAGCTTGTATTCAGTTGGAGAAAGGATCGTGAAGTTTTGGATGTGAGTTTTTAAAGGTCACATTTAGTCGTTGAAGTTGTCAGGGGAGTGGAACCCTTGCTAGCTAGTTGGGAAGAAGCCAATAAAAACCTCCAATTGATCAAAGGATGTTAGGCTTTTAAAATCTTGTTTCTATTGTTGAACACCTCAATCACAAAATTTTGTAGCTCATTTTGTTTTAATGGGATAAAATATCACAGAGGGAATTATAATTTTAATGTTTTTTATTGATTTTTAATGGGTTTGTAAGCTAGATAGTTTAGGAGGAAGTCTTTTTAGTTTTCTATGGCTTGTGTTGCACATATTGTACACTTTCTTTTTTCATATCAAATTTTGGGTTGTGTCCACAATCCTGTTTAGTTGTGTAGCTCGTAAAAGTTTGCCCTAATCTTTAGTATTTACAACATTACTCTTCTTTTTCTAAATTGAACTATGTATCACTATGATGTAATCTACATTTCTTTCCAATAGATTTTCTTATGAAGCTAGTCTCCATCGGAGAAAACACTGTGAAGTATGGATGCGAGCTTTAAAGGTTATTTAGAGGCATTGAAGTTGACTAGGGAGATGAACTTGTTCTAGCCAGTTGAGGGGAAGCTAGTAAGTACAAGACATGATTGAGATTTGACAATTAGTTGGGGAGGATCTTAGCAAGATTCAAGATGATGGCCTTCGAAACAGTGAATCTTTAGGGAAAGTATGCCTTCTGATGCATACACTTGGATCAAGGGATGACTAGGACAATCTTTAATCCCGACCATGATGTGGTAGAAGCACAATTGGTAGAAAGGGAACGATATGTTGGAGAGACAAGTGGAGATGACATATTTTCTTAGTAATTACTACTATGTGAGGATGGGAAGATCTAATGGATCTCATCATAACATTAAGGATGATATGCATCGGATAGGAACATGATTGTTTGGATTGTATAACTAAGGTCATTTTGCTATCATTATCAATTGATCGCGTGAGTACACCCTTGGAGGCAACTTTGGGAAGGGTTGCGGGTGGAGGTCTAGTCATAGAACAATCCTTATCTTCCTCAAATTTTAACCTTATACCTACAATACCTAAGTGAAGAAATTGGAGTGCATTTGTTTTTGATGTAAAGGAATTTTCCTCGGTCACTACAAATGGATCCCTCGTTGTCATTGGTAGAGATGGGGAGAAAGATAGCTTGGGAACTGAACAATGAAGAAAGTAAGGAAGCTATCAAACCATCTATAGGCCCCATTGGGAATGAAAACCGGTGAGGAGGGGAAGAGAAAAATAATGAGGGAAATCTCCTCAAACTATTCAGACTAGAGGCTAAAAAGAAGAGATACTCACTAATTTAGAGATAATGCTCTTGCATTGAAGGAAGAGAAAAAGTTAATAAAGTTGGAAAACAAAAATGCTTGGTTGGTAATACTAGAGGAAGAAGGTTGGTATTCCAACCAACGATGAATATGCAATAATGTCTACAAGACAATTGTTGGGATGATCATAGATAACAGTGAGGTTATGGAACAAACAACAAAAAAGTTTCAACATTAATAAAGACAATAGAAAATGGGATATGTGGGAGATCTATTGGTTAGTATTAAGGGCTCCTTGCAATAGAATGTTGACAATCTTCTGAGAAGAGGAGAAGACTTCCAGTGGAGTATTACTAATGAGATTTTCCCCTTCTTATGATTGCTAGAGAATATAAAACAAATTCTTAGATGATGATCGATTACATATTGTGAAGCTCTGTTGCAGGAAATGTAGGCCAAGATAGTGTCATACTAGAAGCGTACAAAAACGCCGGTACGGGTAAGAAACATAGCTGAAACGTTGATGACCGTATTGTACAATGTTTCGCAATTTGGAAACTCTGTACAGTACGATTGTAGGCGTTTCAGTTGCAATGCGTACCTGTACATGCGCGTTTCAATTTTATTTTTGGCTAATCTTCATGTCGAATCACACTTTATCTTATGTGTTTTCACTTACGATCCTTCACTATGCAACTAGTTTTACTTGATCATCAAAAGGGTAATGGTCGATTTATTGGAATTGCTTAAATATTGTTGTAAATACCTGACCGTGGGTGAGAGCTTTGAGCCAGTGAGATTCTATTTTTATGTGGGTATACCGTATACATTCTATAGTTGGGTCGATCGATGCTCATGCACTAGAACCTGTATCTTAAAGCAGTTATCTTATTGGAAGCACGGTGAGTTTAAACTAAGTATGGAGTATTACAAAGGTATATACTATAAAATCCTGGTGCAACATTATCATTGGTTTGGGTCCTTGTATGTATGCATTGGGTATCAAAACCGATGGGCCCGTTTTGCCAAAGAACAAGTTATAATTTTTGCAAAAATTGATTTCTAGTTGATTTGTTGACTAGTTAATGTTTCTAATTAAATTTTTAATAAATTTATAAAACCGAAGCTCTAGAAACTTCCTAACATCGATTTCACAATTATAAGAAGGCTATTCATGACATGGTTTTGATGAGAAAAACAATGCTTTAGTATTTTAGTGTAATCATCTGTGGGAGTCAATATAGGCATGGGTTTCCTTTTAAATTATTATTTGTGTCTCATTTTTTTTTTCAAAACAATGAGGTATTACATATATATATGGTGTTTTAGTGTAATCATCTGTGGGAGTTAATATAGGCATGGTTTTCCTTCTAAATTATTATTTATGTCTCTCATTCTTATTATTTTTTGCAAAACAATGAGGTAATATATATATATATGGCGTTTCCTTCGACGTACCCATTTTGGGAGGTTCACGTTTCTAGGTGTCCCCATTTCGGAAACTTGGAAATGTTTCCACGTTTTGTGTAACTTAGTTGTGAAGGTACAGAATCTCCAAAAACTCAAGGGAGATGTAGATGAACTAGCTTTGAGAGGTAACAAGGCCTAAAACAATGGACAATGGGCATCAACAAAGTATCCAAGCCAGATGGGCTTGCCTTAACTTAGACACCATCCCCACTTTATTCACACCCTAGAACAATTGAAAGGAGTTTTCTCACATTATCTATATTTTCTTGAACATGTTTGATCATAGGAGATTTCTTTCTTTTTTTGTACGTTATAAAATTTTGTTATCATGTTACTTAGAATAATTTTGGAAAGACTATCATGGTAGAATTCGACGTGAATAGTTATATAATTGTAGTTAATTTTGATAATGTTTAGTTGGGCTGTGTTTATGAAAAACCATTATGTTTTTTTTGCCAAAGCCTGATTGATTCCTTGCACAAGGGCCCATGTTATTCTCTATGGTGTATACTAAGTCACCTGGTTCGAGTTCGTGTTTGAATTCAACAACCTTGAAATTCGGAAAAAAATTGGCAATTGAAAAAGGCGATAAAATTCGGCATTGAGTTCGAGTGACTATAAAATATGGGAATTAAAAAATATATGAAAATTTTCAATTAAATTCATTATGCTCATTAAACTATAAACACTAAACATGATAGTCATAAAATAAAAAAATAAAAATATGGCAACAAGAATTATTATTTAAAAACACTATTATATATCTTGTTTGAAATTTACGAACATATTCATAAACTGATAAAACATAATATTAAAATGCCATTCATAATTAGGCTAGCTGCTATTTAACAAAATATCATCCCAAAAAAGAAAATATTATCCCAAATATTATCACACTCACTCTCCACGGATAATATTAACTTTCACTGCAGTCATGGATAAGCCGCAACGCCTCTGTAGACTTGTCGGGAGTCTGCACTTGTAAAGTTGCAAGTTGCAGCAGTCGGAGTCTGCACTCTGAGAATCGACCCTTTGTCGACAACATCAACTAACTCTGGATGGAACGACACAGGAAAATTCACACACTGAGAATCAGTGCGGAGAGAGTAAGGAGTCTTTACACGCAGAGATAGAAAATGTATGGTTTACCTGGGCCTCGAAATGGGGGAAAAACGATTCTAAACAAAATTTTGTTGATCTTTAAAAATTCGCCCTGATTTTTCGGCGATTTAATTCGCTCTTATTTTCTGGCAATTTAATTCGCCCTGATTTTCTGGCAATTTAATTCGCCCTGAGATTTGCCAAAAACAAAATTTTGAAACTGGTTTGAAAATTGCCGAATTTTACTGATTTAGTTCAGCTGTCTCAAAAAATCGACGAATTTCGATTTTCAAGGCGGAAAATCGCTGAACACGGTGACTTAAGACTTAGTCGTGTATATGCATTTTTTCCCCCTATATGCTAATATTAAGCTTCTTATATTTACCAAAATAACTTTCAAAAGGTCATGTTGAATATTAGCTCTTTGTGTGAAGAAAGATTAAAAAAGTGGTTGGTAGTGAAAGATCAAAAAGTGATTGAATATGTTGTTTTCAATTCTCTGTGCTTTAGAGTGATCTTGAACTGTTCATTGGGTGTCTTTTCAAAGCACAAAGTTGCAAAGCCATCATGCAATATGACTAAGTTTTATATATTTTGTGGATTGCTGATCTGTATTTAATATTTATAGCTTGAGGAATAATATTTTGGAAAAAGCATTGCAAATGTTGCATTTTGTGCATAATTGAATTATATTGGTCAATTTGGATTTTTCTTATTTATGCCCAAGGGATTGTGTTGATGTCAATGTTACAGGGGGATGCACTCCCCAGGACGTGAGGCAAGCTCCCTATATTTCCTGCACTTATGGGATGAGGAAACCTTTGGTGAAATGTGTCTTGATACTCCCTTTTGACGGGTGTGAAACACAAGAGAATCTTTCAGTCAAAGGGAAATTTTTCCTCTTTTAGGGGGTTGCTTGGGCACTCCTGTCTAAAAAGGAGGACCTAAGGTGTTCCTGCTTGAAATTCACCCAACGACCTTGAAAAAATTCACAAAAAACAAAAACAGAAAGATTCCGAACCTTAATTCACCTACCCCTTCATCCTATTGACACTTTAAAAAAGTAGATGAAGGTCCATCCATTACCATTTCATCTATAAGTGTCATTGGTTTCATATATTTTTATTTTTATTTTTTAGGATTTCAGACAATGCCCCTTATGTTGGGGACCCTAGCATCCCTGGTGATGTTCCTTAAAGTTTGGGTGTTGTCTTCACATGACCCTTGGATGTGTTTTCCCGTTCCCATGTCCCCAAAACTTGGTGAAACATTGGTTGATTCATAGTAAAAAATAATTATTAGTTGTATAAGAAAATGCTTGATAGCATCAACTGATATGATGCCAAGTATATTGTTTGAGACAACTTTCTTTTGTATCAATGGATTGTTCTCACCTAATTGTGCTAGTTGAATAACGAACAAGTATGTGATGATGGACTGATTATTCCATGATGGTTTTTGGACGAGTCAAGAAACATTCTAGTTTTATTGATGAAATAGTGAAAAATAGGAAAGAACATATAATGACAAAAAATAAGTATTTTTTTCAGCAGTTTTAATGCTCAAGTGGTGCAGCTTGGGAAAGGGGACACCCATACTACCTTAGGATTCTTTAGGGATGCTGAGGATGTCCCTCAAACATCCCCTAAATGGATAGAAACATTCCCTAGACATGGAGGATGTCCTCAAGAAAAAAGTGATGTCCCTTCAACCCCTTGTTTCCTAGAGATAGGATGTTGAAGATGTGTCCCCAATGCAACAATGGTTAGAAGCTTTCTAAGATAGAAGTTGATGATTTATTGTTGTGGTTTATATTTAATTGATGAAGGTCTTACTGCATTCATTTTGATATAAGAGATGTGTGTTGGAAGTCTTGTCGCAATGATGAGTTTTTGCTTAGGTGCATATCACTGTGTTGGTTGGTGAGAAGAGAAGGGGACTTAGCTGCATTCACTCTTGGTTGTTGAGAAGTCAACAAGGAGACTTTGTTTTTCATGATAACTCTTGAGGATATTTTTTACCTATTAGCAAAAGCTCCTTCTAGGTATAAGTCCCAAGCAACTATATTTTGTGTTGTGAAGGCTAGGAAGGCAGCCTTGAGTTTTAGATGAATTGTCATGGTTGAGTGGGTCCCTATGTTTGTAGTTCCCCTTGGTTGGAGCTATTAAGGAGACCTTTGTTTTGGGAGAATTGCCAAAGTTGAAGAAGTCCACTTGCATCGAGATTTGCTTGGCTTATGTGAAGCTAGCTAAGACACCTCAACTGTTGGAGAATTGTCGAGTTTAGTAAGGTTTGTTAACTATTGAAGACTTCTGATAAAGGCCAACAAGAGCAAGTCATTGCATGGCATTCTTAGTCTCCTTTGTCATGTCACCTCCTTAATTCAAGAGTGGTGTTTGTTGATAAACACTGATGGTTGGGTGGTGAATTTATTTTATGTTAGTTAGCTCCCGGGGATGGAAGAGATAAGTATCCGAGTGGGCTACTTATTCTTGTACTTTGTCATGTGCATAAATGTTTTGATTAAATGGACTACTTTCATTTAGAATTTAGAGTCTCTTTATGTGGTTTACTTATTTGTAGGCATTTGTTTAAGTTTAATGATCTATAAATATGCCATAACAAGACTCTTTGTTGTTAGATTTTTATAGTTTATTCAATATGATCTAGGATCTTATTTGAGAGAATAACATGCACAACAATAATCACAAGAGATAAGAGACACAAAGATTTTTCCTCGGGGAAACCATAAAGGAGAAAACCCTGTAACTTCCTCAGAGATAGAATGAGCACCAATAGCAAAAGTAAAACCCAAAAGTCTAAAGATGATCTTCGACAACTTCTCTCTCTCCCTTGTGCGAGCTTGTCCTCTCTCTCTCATGCACACTTGATGAGTGAGTATGTGTGTTAAAATAGAGAGTCGCTCTCTCTATTTATACCTATTTTCCACTTGAATTTTTCTCCTACTAGGCCGACTTCTCAAGGAGAGTCTAATAACCCACTTACCAATTATTTATGGGGACTAATGCCCCGACATACAAAGGAGGGTTAACCTTAATGACTTTACATGACTCAAGTACAATGACGACTCTCTCGATTGGAGGAATGAACATCTCCGTCGGAGGTACAGTAATAAAATACAAATACAATATAAAATATACAATTGAATATCTTCCGAAGTTACAATTACATTAACACTCCCTCTTAACTAGGAAGGTATTCTCTTGACACAGACATCAATACATATAGGCACAAGTCTTCAACACTGGATCATCATCGTCACTGCTGCTGCTGTTCTCATCGTCTCGATGAAATGGTGCTATCTCTCGAATCTTCTCGTCATAGGAAGTTCTACAGAGCCAGCCCTTTTTCATGCTGGATGTAGGCCTAGCCTCCATGTAGGTCTTCAAATGATCAAGTAGGTATAGCTCAAGACTTATTGCCTTGCAAAACCTGAAGGATCTCTCAGGATTGATTATATGCCTTTGCAAAACCTGAAGGAGCATCCCAGGACTGATTATATGCCTTTGCAAAACCTGAAGGATCTCCCAAGACTGATTATATGCCTCTACAAAACCTGAAGGAGCATCCCAAGACTGATTATATGCCTCTGCAAAACCTGAAGGATCTCCCAAGATTGATTATATGCCTCTGCAAAACCTGAAGGAGCATCCCAAGACTGATTATATGCCTCTGCAAAACCTAGATCCCCTACTATCGTCTCGTCATCTTCAGATCATCTCATCCTCACTCAAAGCACAACCCAGATGCACACATCTCGACCACAGCTCTTACATATGCACCATGGGAGGACGCACCTACCACCATGTGAGAATGGCTCTCGTGCATCTGCGTCTTATGGACCCATCACCTCCCCTTGGGAGGAACCTCGATCTGAAGTACACCAAACTTCTCTCTGAAGTATTTAAACTTCACTGTGGCTAATGGCTTGGTCAACACATCAACTATCTGCTCGTCTGTTGCAACATACTGGAGCTTCATTGCTCCTCTCTGCACTATATCCCTGATATAGTGGTACTTGATCTCAATATGCTTCGACTTGTCATGGAACACTGGGTTCTTGGACAACTTCACACAACTCTGGTTGTCATAGAAGATACAAGCCGCCTCTATTTGGAGATCAAACAAATCAGACAGTAGCTTCCTAAGACATACTTCCTCTCAACTCACTGAACAAGCTGCGACATATTCTTCTTCGGCCGTATGCAGTGCCACATAGGACTGCTTCCTACTAAACCAAGAGATCACACCTGCTCCCATACTGAAGCAGCACCTTGAAGTGCTCTTCCTATCTAAGGCACTGCCAACCCATTCCGAATCAACATAACCTTGCAGGTTAACCTTTTGATTCGTGTCATATCTAAGCCCATAATCAATTGTACCCTTCAAGTACCTCAATATATGCTTTGTGGCAACCAAGTGAACTTGTCTTGTATCCGTCAGGAACCGGCTCAAAGTGTTCACAACAAAGCATATGTCTGGTCTTTTGTTCGTCAGGTACATCAATGATCCAATCATTTGACAATATATCGTGGCATCAACTAACTCTGGTGAAGCATCACAAAGTAGCTTTAAGTTCGATGCCATGGGTGTGGCTATTACCTTGCAGTCCATCATCCCAAATCTCTTTAGGACTCTATCGTATACTTCCCTTGACCAAGGAAGACTCCATCTGCGCTCTGCCACACCTCCATACCTAGAAAAGAATGCATCATGCCCAAGTCCTTCATCTCGAACTCGACAGCAAGATTCCTCTTTGTATCTGTAATCAACCCATCCTCACTTGTCACAAACAGGTCATCTACATACAGTAGGAGTATCACTGGGTTCCCTTCCTTAACCTTGTAGTAAAGGTTGGAGTTTGCTTTACTCTTGGTAAAGCCCTAACTAGTCAGGAAGTTGTCCATCCTGCCATACCATGTCCTGGGTGCTTGCTTCAATCTGTACAAAGCTTTCTTCAATTTGCACACATGAGTCTGTCTGTCATGTGTCTCAAATTCGAGTGGCTGCTCCACATACACTTCTTCCATTACACCATTCAAGGATGCTGTCTTGACATCCATCTGGTGTATCTTCCATTTCATCACTACAGTCAGAGCAAGTATTGTTTTGATGGAAGTGTATCTGGCTACAGGTGCAAAAGTCTCCTCATAATCTATCCCTTCCTTATGGGAGAAGCCACGTGCCACAAATCTCGCTTTATATTTCTCTATGCTGCCATCTACAGCATGCTTGATCTTATAGATCCACTTGGAAGTCACATCAGACTTCCCTTCTGGTCTTGGGAGCACATCCCATACATCATTCTTCATGATCGATTGGTACTTCTGGTTCTTCAATGTCTTCAATAGGTAGTTTTCTGGATTTGTTTTATGCTGAGTCTTTGTCAACTGTCACGTCCTTGCTGATATCGATCTTCTTGTAACCTAGAAAGTATATTCTGTAAGCCTTCGAGTTTTCACTATATCCCACAAATATGCCCTTCTTTCTTGAAGGGTCTAACTTCGTTCTTTTCTCCTTCGGAATGTGTATGTACACTGGGCAGCCAAATATTCTGACGTGGCTGACTTCTGGTTTCTCACCAGAGAAAGCTTCTTCTGGTGTCTTGTTGTCTAGTATTCTATGTGGAGTAAGATTTTGTACATACATGGCTGTTCTTGCAGCTTCTGCCCATAAATGCATAGGAAGATCCTGATCATGAAGCATTGCTCTTGCTGCTTCCATAATCGTTCTATTTTTCCTTTCTGCAACTCCATTTTGTTGTGGATTGTATGGAGTGGTCAACTCCCTCTTAATCCCTGAATCTCTACATAATTCCTTGAATTCTTCTGATGTGAATTCTCCACCATTGTCTGATCGAAAAGTCTTGACTTTCTTTTCCGTGTGATTCTTCATCAGGGCTTTGAATTCCTTAAATTTGCTGAATACTTCATCTTTTCTCTTCAAGAAATATATCCAGGTCTTCCTAGAAAAATCATCAATGAAATAAACATAATATACATACCCACTCAATGAGTTGGATGACATTAGACCGCATACATCAGAGTGGATGACTTCCAAGATTCCTTTTGCTTTGCTCTCGCTACTTGGAAATGTATTCTTTATGTTCTTTCCCTTCGCACATCCTTTGCAGATGCCTTCATGCTTTTTTTGGATTTCAGGAAGACCGTTGACTGCTTTGCTTGCAAGTGATAGTGCTCTATACTGCATATGTGCAAGCCTTCTATGCCATAATTCACTTGGTTCCATGGAGTCATGGACCAAGGCTTGTTCAGGTTGGCCCTTCAGTTTGTATAAGCCTCCCTCTTGCTCTCCAATCACTACTGCATCATCTATGGTCTTTCCTTTTGGCCACATAAGAACTTGGCCATCAACAAATGCAACCCTCGTACCTTTTGCATCCAATGCAGATATGGAGAGAAGATTCTTCTTGAGTCTTGGTACATATAGACCATCCTTCATCTTCAAAGATTTTCCAGAGTTCAGCTTGTAAGAGGCTTCATCACTTCCTTTTATAGGATATTTATAGTCATCCCCAAGTTTCACCTTGTGGGGTGACTCATGTTCAGATAGATTCACAAAGGATTCTTTAAATCCTGTCATATGCTTGGAAGCCCCACTATCTAGAAGCCAATCATTGATGCCATGTGAAACAGTACCTGTGAGAGCTGAAATCATAACATATTTTTCCTCGCTTGAAGAATCTTCACTGTCTGCTCTGGTTCTCTTCCTGGGAGTTTCATCATCCTCTGCTGTGTGAGCATGATGTCTTTTGTTGTTTTTATTCTTCTTGTTCTTGGGACAATCTATGGAATAATGTCCCTTCTCATCACAAGTATAGCATCTGACACTAGATAAATCTCTTTTGGTTCTCCTGAAGTTATCTCTCTGATTATGTTGGTGGTGTTTTTCCATCTTGTGATGAGAGCGTTCCTTATTATTCTTGGTGTGTGCTGTGAGAGCTTGGTCTTCATTTCCCATCTTTTCTTCTCGAGCTACAAGTCAAGCTTCTTCTTGCGGGCATTCCTCCCATAGCCTAGAGAAAGTGATTAACTTTCTTCTAGCACATATTCCTTGAAGAAAGGAGTCCCATGATCTAGGGAGACCATTCAAGGTGGTCGTCACAACTTCTCCATTCTCTATGTCTTCTCCCACAGCTTCAAGTTGTTCCTTGATTTGAGAGACCCTTGTAAAGTATGACTGTATGGTCTCTGCATTTTGGATCTTCACATTCTTCAACTGATTTTGCAAGGTCATCTTTCGATTTATATTCTTTCCTTCAAATAGCTTGGTCAAGGAATCAAACATCTCTTTAGGTGTCTTTAAGGAAGACACATGTGGTATAAGATGATCCTTGATAGAATTGGCAATAATCCTCTTGGCCTTGACCAAGTTCTTCTTGTTTAAGGCTTTAGCCTCATTCTCCCTCTGGAACTGGAACCTCTTCATTTATGTAGGTGTCCAATTCATTCTCTTCAAGGACTAATGAAATCCTATACTTCCATGCTCGAAAATTATCAGCTCTTTCAAGCTTATCGTCAAGCTTGGCGTGGTGAGACATCTTTAATGAGAACCTCAAATGGAAATACAGAAGATTTAGATCTTACCACTTTGAGATGCCTAGACTGGATCTGGAGCTGGTCTTCTGCATTGCTAGTTTTCTGGTCCGGGGTCAAATTAGGGTTTGACTTTCCCGAAGTTTTACCCAACCAAAAATTTCAATCTTAGTCTCTAAATTTCGATTTTGAGGAGAAGAACAATCCTATGCTGGGTCTACTATAAAATTCCACTTCTGTGAAAAGCCCTAATTTCCTGCAGTAGTGACAGGCCAAAAACTGAAATTGCTCGAAATCAGATTCTTCTTCGATAGGAAGATGCGCCCTTCAAAGGAGAGTTAGCCTAGCCTCCTTTCCTTGATGATCTGTGGAGAGAGACCTGAAAATTAAGAAGCCCTAGCTTCTGCAGCTGCATTATGCCTTCTTCTCAGTTTGGCTCTGATACCATGTTAGATTTTTATAGTTTATTCAATATGATCTAGGATCTTATCTGAGAGAATAACATGCACAACAATAATCACAAGAGACAAGAGACACAAAGATTTTTCCTCGAGGAAACCATAAAGGAGAAAACCCCGTAACTTCCTCAGAGATAGAATGAGCACCGGTAGCAAAAGTAAAACCCAAAAGTATAAAGATGATCTTCGACAGCTTCTGTCTCTCCCTTGTGTGAGCTTTTCCTCTCTCTCTCATGCGCACTTGATGAGTGAGTGTGTGTGTTAAAATAGAGTCACTCTCTCTATTTATACCTATTTTCCACTTGACTTTTTCTCCTACTGGTCCGACTTCTCTAGGAGAGTCTAATAACCCACTTACTACTTATTTTTGGGGACTAATGCCCCGACATACAAAGGAGAGTTAACCTTAATGACTTTACATGACTCAAGTACAATGATGACTCTCTCGATCGGAGGAATGAACATCTTTGTCAAAGGTACAATAATAAAATACAAATACTGTTAAAAAATCAGACCTCTGTTCACTTACAGATTTCGTCAAACACTTCATAAACCTTCGATATCAGGCCTCAACAGTAAACCACAATCAAGCATATTTATTAACCATTCAATGGAACTATCCTGTAGGCTGATATACTGTTTATAAAGCACATTTAGCAGCGGAAAAACATGAATAACAGCAGACTGTAATACACATTTAAAACACAGTATTTTGGTCAAATAGACCCTGGAAAAACCCCCTCAACCCCTGGGGGAAAACTAGCATGCAGGAGAAAATTTTTATTGAGCTTTAAAAAAAATATCAGACATCAATTTACAGTCAAAATATAACTTATCTTGACCAACGCAAATAACCCAGTAAACTGTTTTGGT